>JAUMHM010000050.1:9460989-9487308 GCA_032362435.1 Melikaiella ostensackeni | reverse complement strand
CTACCCCGTCTTCAATCACCACATTCTCTTCTTCCATTCTTTCCATATATTCTCTTAGCTTATCCGCTCCCCATTTGAATGATTTCAAACCAAACGATTTTTAAAAACTTCAAGAGATTTCTAAACACTTTAAAAGATTTTCAAAATTCCTGATTTGAAACAGGGAATTTCGGAAAAGAATTATAATTCTGAGATAGAACATCAGATAATTTTTGGTCATAAGAATTAAAATTCTCATTTGTAACAAAGAAGTTTGTAAAAGAATTATAATTCTGAATTTTAACAGGGATTATTTTTTAATAAATTCCCTTCTTCTAATTCATAATTAAAATTATTTTCCAAATTCCCGTACCATGTAAACAAGTCTCTGTTCCAGTCAAATTATAATTCTTAACGAAATTTCCTGTTCTAAAGTAAACCTAAAATTATAATTCTTTACGGAAATTCCCAGTTCTATCTCAGAATTATAACTGTTTCAGAAAATTCATTACGGAAATTCCCTGTCCCAAAGTCTAAATTATAAATCTTTATGGGAATTTACTGTTCCAAGTAACAATTACATTTATTTCCAAAAATTCCCTGTTCCAAGTCAGAATAATATTTACTTACAACATTGTCTATTATAATTCAGAAATATAGTAACACTTTGTTTCTAAAATTTGGAAGAGAGAAGTTTCAAATTTTGGCAAATTTTTATTTAAAAAAAAGGAATTTTTAAATTCAAAGAAATTCTGATTTAGAAAAAAGAACTTTCAAAATCTGACGAATTCTGACTTGGTACAGGGATTATTTTTGTGAAGTCCCTTTTCATAAATAAGAATTAAAATTATTTTTCGAAATTACCGTTCCGTATCAAAAATTTCCTGTTCCAAGTCAAATTTATAGTTCTTTTAGGTAATTCCCTATACCACAACAAAATTAAATTTAAAAAAAAAATCCCTATTCCAAGTCAGAATTATATTTATTTCATCAGATAATTTTTGGCCATAAGAATTAGAATTCTGATTTGGAACAGAGAAGTTGGTAAAAGAATTACAATTCTGAATTTGAACAGGGATTTTTTCTAAATTCTCTTCTTCTAAACCAGAATTAAAATTCTGTTCCAAAAATTACATGTCAAAAATTCCCTGTTCCATGTCAAAATTATAATTCTTTTAGAGAATTCTTTACTGAAATTCCCTGTTCCAAGTCAGGATAATTGTAATTCTTTACGTGAATCTTTTTATATTTCTTTTATTTATTCCCTGTTCCAACTCAGAATTAGAAATCTTTGAAAAAATTCCTTGTATCAAAGTCGAAATTATAATTATTTACTGAAATCCCCTGTCCCAACTCAGAAATATGATTCCTGTAGAAAATTCACACCTATTCCCAGTCAAAATTGTAATTCTTTTGGAAAATTCCCTATTCTAAGTGAGAATTATGAATTTTTCACAAATTCCCTGTTGCACCTCAAAATTATAGTAATCAAATATATAAAACCACTTTTAAGATGCATATTAGTACATGTGAGAAAAATCCCGGTCGCTGAATCAAATTCCCGGTCATTTCCCGGTTTTCTCGATTTCCCGGTCAGGTAGACACCCTGAAAATTGAACTTCTTATTCAGTGTGGTCAGTCAAATCTTGCAAAAATTCTCAATCGTTTCCCGGTCTCTTTCCGACTTTTAGATTTTCTAGACATTAAAATCTAAACGCTTCTTATTAGATAAAAACTTTCGTTTTGTTTCTTTCTTCACAATAATGAAAACAAAATATGTCTACAATTTCTGAAGAAAAAAAAATTATCTACACACGCGATTACATTATGTATGCAGAAATTTTAATTTAAATATTCAACATTGAATAACTTGAAATATAGATTTCAAAATTAATACATAATGGGAAATCATAAATTTTTAAAATTAATGAATTTTCAATTTCAATGGCTTCAAATAAACAATTTTACATTAAGGGATTAAAAATTAAATGATTAAACTTTTGAAAGATTGAAAACAGAATAATTTCAAATTGTGCAATTTGAAACTGAAATTTTTTCAGTATACTGAACAATATAAAATGGTAGTATACGGAATTAAATAACTTCATATTGAAGCGTTCATAATTGAATAATTCTAAGCTGAAAGCCTTTCAAAACTGAATAATTTTAATTTGTAAGTCTTTAAGTTCGAAAGCTGGAGTGTGAAATTGTATGCTCTTCTAATAAAACCATAATTAATTTGAAATGTTAAAATCTAAAATTGTATGTGTAAATAAAGATTCGAAAAATATCAAAATGAAAAGACAAAAAAAAGATAAAACCTTTCATAATTCAACCATTTTCAACGATCATTTTTAATTGAAAGACTTTCAAAATTTCTTTTGCGTTTTAGAAACAATTTTTGCGATTGACACTGTATTTTTTTAAAGGTATATAACGTACAAGTCGTATACTTTCGAAAAAATACAATTAAAGTCGTAAAAATTTGCTATCAAACAGAAGCGAAACTTTTGTTTTATTTTTGATGTGGATATTGTGTACCTGATATCTGAAACGGAAACAATTCCACTTTATACAAGATAAAACAGAATAAAACGAAAATAATATTTTGTAACGATCTTCGCTAAAATAAATTATTTGAAAATTATAAGAGCTTTTTATTTATGAAAAAAACACCAGAAAAAAAAACTTTTCAATAATTTTCACAACAATGAGATATTAATGTAACAGTAGAAATTCTACATAGTCATAACGAATCATTTTTTTGAAATTATTAATTTTAAAAGGCCTGTGATGAATAGATTTAAAGAAAGTTTTTAACAATTTCGGAACTCTAAATTCTCTTCTTACTGATACTTGTATGATAAAAATAGTAATTGGAACACTTATTTATTTTATTGTTACTATTTATCACAAATTTAAAAAATGTATGTTCACGTTTTCAAATCCATACTTTAGAATTAACATCAAGTTATGATTATTAGCATAAAACTGAAAGTTGAACTAATTGTAAGTTAGAATATCCAGTTTTGAAACAGTAATTTAGATTTCAATGTCTCTGTACAAGAAAATTATGATTGAAAAATGGCCATTTTCACAGCTTTAAGACTGTTTCAATCTCCAGAAAAACCATGATAAACTTTTTCACAAAATATTATTAATTTGAATTATACAAATCATTAATACAATTTCTTTCGCGAACTTTAAATTTAGGGAGAATTATTATCAGAGCTGCCACAGCGTAATTTACTTGAAAAAAGGGACCTATTTAAACCAAAAAGTGATCAAAACTGACTAATTTCTAACCCAAAAAGTGACTAAAATTTACTAAAAGTGTCTAATGTGCATTAATAATGTGATTTTGTGTTCTTTTGAATTCAAAAGAATTCAATGAAATTTATACAAATTGCAGGTGAATTTTAACGAATTCAGGATAAACTCATGAGAATTTAGAATAAATCTGAAGCAATTCAAGTTAAATTCAAAAGAATTGAAATGAGTTGAAAAAATCTAAAATCCCAAAAATCCAAAAAATTTCATTGATTTCAGTCAAATTAGAGCGAATTTAGAAACATTCAGGGTAAATTTAGAATAATTCAAGTGAATGGAACACATTTTTTTTAATTAAAAAAAAATTCCATTGAATTCAGATAAATGTGAGTGAACAGAATCAGTGACTTTAGAGGAATTTCAGAAAAATGAGAAGAATTCGATGAAATTCATAAAACTTCAAGGAGAATTGAAAAAAAAAACTCAAGTGAACTGAAAACATTTCAAAACTATTTAAAAAATTTATTAATTCAATAAATTTTCAGTGAATTTTGAAGAGTTCAAGGAAAATGAAAAAATCCATTGAATTGAGTAAAATTAAGTGAATTTAGAAGAATTAAAGTGAATTCTAAATAATTCAGGGAGAATTAAAAAAAAAATTAATATAATTCAAGAGAGTTCAGGATAAATTAATGAGAATTCAGGTTGAACTTCGAATGAATTTTAAAAAATCCAAATATTCCATTGATTTCAGTTAAATTGGAGTGAATTTAGAAGAATTCAAGGGAATCTAAGAAAAGTCGATGAAATTCATACGAATTCAAGATAAATTTATAATAATTCAAGTAAATGGAACAACATTTTTAGAATCAAAAAAAAAATCCATTGAATTTAGATAAATGGGCGTGAATAGAATTAGTGAATAAGAATCTGATAAAATTCATAAAAATTTAAGCTCCATTCAAAAATGTTCAAGGTGTGTCAGAAACAAAATTGAAAATCCAAAAAAGATTGGATTCAGTGGATTTTCTCCATTTTAATTTATTGAAAGAAAAGTGACTAGTGATCCCTTCATTTAAAAAAGTGACGATAGTGACTTCAGTTTGAAAAAGTGACTGAAAAGTGATTTGAGGAAAAAAGTGACTTAAGTGACTATATGGCAGCCCTGACTATTATCCACAGTTATTTCCCCCGTTCTTATAAAAATTCTCAGTCATTACCCGGTTTCTCGGTTCATTTGGCCACCCTGTTTAATATACTCGTAGGATAACCATTTCTCCTTTTCGCAGAGCTGCGTTATTTCCTATTTCAATTTGAACTTTTAAATAGAATACTTTCCCCACTTGTTTTCTTATAAGCGACTCAATAAGTCTTACCAGGATCTCCCATATCGTGAGGAACCGAATCTTTGATTTTTCTGGGTTGTCTCACTCCATCATACAATGTAGCCCATATCGTAGGATCCTCCATGTGCACATTATCCCGACATTCATATTGTATACAGGCTTGTAGATGAGGCCAGAGTTGTATTAAGGCAAATGCAGCATAAAAATGCACATCATAAGTATTATACATTCTGTACTCCTGGCCCTCCAGATAGGCAAAACGACCATATTCGATCCTGTATCGATTCAATATATTTTGTGTATTTATTTGAAATACAGTTTAAATTATAATGAATAGCATTAACTATCAGTGATGGGAAGATTAAATATTTATTTTCACGTGTAGAAAAGAAGAAACAATCTTTTTATAAAAAGTGTTATACTTTTAAATAATGTTGAATGATTTTTTTAAAATGATTTCTGCTATTAAAGAATTTATTTTTGTTTCATTTTTGTTTCATTTTCCCTAGACATTAATATATGAAGACCAAAACTCTAATCTTGATAAATTCAGAACACTTCAAGTTAAATTCAAAAGAATTCAAATGAAAAGGAAAAAAATCCAAAAAAACTCCATTGATTTGACTTAAATTGGAGTGAATTTAGAGAAATTTAAGGAAAATCAGAAGAATTCGATGAAATTAATAAAAAGTCAAGGCGAATTAAAGAAAAAATCAAGTGAATTGAAAACAATTTAAAAATATAAAACAATTCGTTGGATTCAGTAAGTTTGAAATGAGTTTAGAGACATGCAAGAGAATTCAAAAGAATTTGATAAAATGGCTAAGAATTTAAGTAATTTAAGGCTAATAAGGCTTAATAATTTAAGGCTAAGTTTAAAAGACTTTAGGATAAATCAAGCAAAAACTGAAAAAAATTAATTGAAATGTGCAGAATTGAGTGAATTTAGAAGAATTCAAGTAAATTACAAAAATTCAAGAGAATTCCAAAGAATTCAAAATAATTTAGGGTAAATTCCAAATTAATTCAAATGAGTTGCAAAAAATATTTGAAAACTTCTTCAAATCTTTGAAACTCTAAGAAATCCATCACTTCTTGTGAGCCTTGTGAGCTTTTTAAGTCCCTTAAAATCATTGAAATCCTCGGAAATCTTATAAAATCCCTTGGAATCTTTTGAAATATCTTAAAACCTCACACGTCCCGTAAAACCGTTCCATATCTTCCAAAATTTTTTAAATCCTTTAAAATTTTTGGAAATTCCATTAAATTTCTGAAATCAATTGACAATTCCTCGGAATACCCTAAAATCCTTTGGAATCACTTCAAATTCTTGAAATGTATTCAAAATACCCTATGATATTTCGAATCCTTTGAAAACTCTTAAAATCCTTTGACATTTTTTGAAGCTCTTGAAAATTCCTTGCAATCTTTTAAAATATCCCAAAATCTTAAAATCTTTCAAAATACCTCGAAATATTCGAAAATCTTTAAAGTCCTAAGAAACCCCTTATTTTGGTGACTAAATTCTTTTAAATCCATTAAAATATTATAAAATCCCGTGAAATTGCATGAAATCTGATATTTCCTGAAATCCTGGAAAATTTATTAAAATACCTTGAGAGCTTTTAAAATATCCTAAAATATTTTAAATTCTTTGAAATCTTGCGAAATCCCTTGGAATCTTTTGAAATTCCTTGAAATTTTTTTAAGCTGTTGATGTTGCTGTTCATCTATTTGGATAAAATATCAACTTTTTTAGTTAAAAAGTTTATTATTTGGTTGAAAATTTAATTATTTTGTTCAAAATTTAAGTTTTTTCAAGCCTTTTTGGCATGAAATTTCAACAATCTGGTTGATTTTCTTTTCTTTCTTGACTGAAAATTCAACTACTTTGTTGAAAATTCAACTATTCCATTTTTTGTTGCAAATTTATCCTTTTTAGTTGAAAATTCGTCTCTTTTGGTTGAGTTCAACTGTTTTTAAATTTAAATCTTTTTAAATTAAATTTTTGAAAATTAAAATAAATTTGAATAAAAAATTTTTAATTAAGTTTATTAAAGTATTATTTATTAAAGTTTATTAAAGTTTTAAATTAAAATCTTGTTTGGACAAAACATCAACTATTACATATTTCATTGAGAATTCATCTTTTTTGGTTGAAAGTTTATCTATTTTCTTAAAAATTAATTTTTTTTTGTTAAAGGTTCATCATTTTGGTTGAAAATTCATCTCTTTCGTTGAAAATTTAACTTTTTTGCTAAAAAAACTTTTTGTTGGTTGAGCATTAATTTTTTTTACGGAAAATTTAACTATTCCATTTTTTTATTAAAATTTATATTGTTCAGTAGAAGATTCAACTATCTGGTTGAAAATTATGCCTTTTTAATTGAAAATTCATGTATTTTGTTGAAGATTCGTCTTTTTTGGTAGAAAATTAATCTTCTAGGTTGAAAATTCCACTACTTTGTTGAAAGTTGAACTCTTCTGTTAAAAATTGAATTTTTTGGTTGAAGATTCATCATTTCAATTAAAAATTCATGTATTTTGTTTGAAACTTGTTTTTTTTTTGGCAGGAAATTAATCTTTTTGTTTGAAAAGTCACCTTTTTTAGTTGCAAATTTAACGACTTGGGTGAAAGTTGAACTCCTCTGTTGAAAATTCATTTTTTTTAGTTGATGATTCATAATTTTACTTGAAAATTCATCTATTTGGTTGAAAATTGATCTTTTTTAGTTGAGAATTCAACTATATGTTCAAAAACCATGTATTTTGTTGAAAATTCAACGTGTTCTAAAACATTTTCTGCTGGTCTTAGGAAGTTGTAAATCTTCAAGAAGTGGGACTCGTAACTAGGTAAATCTAAAGAACAACTTTTAGAACAAAATTAATTAATTTCCAGAGCCATAGGGATTTATAACCCAATAAAGACAAATTGACATTTTTCTCCCACCCTGAAATTCAAAATTTCCTGAAACATTACTTATTTTAGAAGTATTATGTCGGTCACGACTAACCTACGGCTTTCAATAAAACGTATAACAACTGTCACTCAACAGATATGAATGAAGTTGTGTAAAAATTAATTTAGGATGTATATATACAAAAGTAACTAAAAAAGTAACGATAGTTACTTTTTTGCAAAAGTAACTACGGAACTAGGATAACTAGTTACATTTTTCGTGCTTTAATGGTAACGATAACTAAATCCTTTTAAAAAGTACAATACAAATCACTGTTAATTATGACGAATATTAATTATGACAGAAAGGGTTCACATTTACCGTGGATCCGTTGGCTCAAAATCATCAGTTTCGTCAGCCCTGAGCCAAACAGTCCCTCCATCAGTAACGTAATATAGCTCGTTAAATAAAGCTGATTTGTACCAATCAGGCAAGTCCGCATCTTCTAGAACACTTTGCTGCCATCGAAATATATCCCTTTCCCATAATTTGTAATGCGATAAGGCGTAGCGAGCAATTTCAGGAGCAGACGATCTTTCCGGCTCGTAAAAGAATTTGGTGTAATACCTGCGTAATTATTTGCAAATAATCATCTTCGGTTTTAGGATAATTAAAGGAAAATTTATGAGAAAATCCATAAAGGGATTTAAATTCCAGTATTGAGCAGTAACCAGGGTGCCTACCCGACGGACGATTTTTCATTCCCGGTCACTTCCCGGTTCACTCCCAGTCAATTTTTCATTTTTCCTGGTCAATCAATCATTTAATTATTTACAAATTGATGGAACCGCAATAGTTTATTTTGATATCTAATATTCGCTTCAAGGTTAATATAACTATCAAAACCCAATCCAGCAAAATAATGTTCTTTATGTGAATTTTCAAGACATCTTATACTTCCCATACGTAATAAAAAATTATGTTTTTTATGAAAAAGAAAATAATAAAAATACACTACCGCCACTTAACATGTGGCGCCTATTTTTTTAGTATTTATTTAAAATTTGTTTATTTTGAATTATTAATTTGATCATTTCTGAGTTAAAAATTTTGTCTGATAAATAGGTTGAAAGATATATAAATTCTAGATAAAATGATGGTATAATGAAGTAATTTTGAAATTTTTTCAAGAAGCTATTACAAAAATAGTTCAAATTGTAATGTTTTCTTAAATTTTAAATAACACCCAAAATAATAAACATTTCTCGATGTTCTTGCACTCATTTTAAAGGTAAATTTCTGTACAATTGCAGTAACTTGTCAGAATAATTGTGACCAGATTTTCTTGTATGTTGCAAGCATTTCAAGCTGGAACAACAAACATGGAAAAATTTTGACATTTTTTCAGCTGAGAAACAATTTTTTTTTAATATATGAAATAAGTAATCATTTATCAAATTTTTCCAACTTTTTTTCAATTTCAACTTCTTGCACATTGCAAAAAAATTGAATAATTACTTCGATAAGGTGCTGAGATTCTTTAGAAATTTACCTTTAAATGAGCCCAAGAACATAGTAAAATGTTAATGTTAATGTAAATGACGACATGTTAATGTAAATAATTACAGATTTCATCTGAAATTTAGGAAAACCTTAAACATTGCAATTTGCACTATTTTTGCAATAGCATTTTTAAAAATTGTCAAAATAAATTCGCCCTGAGCTCATTTTATTCAAAATTTAAAAAGCTTCCAACCTATTTAAGAGAACAAATTTGAAACTCCTAATTATTAAAAATTAACAAATTATTAAATGCTAACAAATGGGTGTCCATACACTAAGAACTAAGTGGAAGTCATAATTATTTATTTAAATATAGTTCTTTGCATATTTGTTTTTCCCCATCCACTTTAGATAAAAGTCGTAATTTTCTTTCAATTCTAATTAACAAGAGCTCATTTTGTTCCTTAAAAGATTCATAATAAATCTATTCATCACGTTTTTATGGAAATTATTTTATGTAGAAATTATACGTACAATTATTTTCAGTTAGTCATTTTACGAATTAAACAATTTCCTAAATAGTATTTAATAAAAACGTCACGAACAGAATCCTAAAGAATCTTTTGAAGTTTCTTTTCTAAAATTCTTTACAATTATCAATCGGCCTTTTTTGCCTATTTTATAAATCAAGTTAAAGATTCATTAACTTTGAGCTTGAATGTACACCTAAAACATCCTTCAGATTTCGTTAAATGTTAAATTCTTCAATTTAATAATGTTACAATTTTCACAATTTTGAAAAGTCTTTAATTTTACATTATAGAAAACATTGCTTCGAATTTTAAATTTTTTATTTTAGGAGAATAAATACAAAAAAAAAAGAATGTTCAATTAGACGCCTTGAAATTAAAACTGTTCAACTTTAAACGCTTTAACTTGAAATTTGACATTTTTAAAACCTTTCATTCAGAATGGAATCTGAAATTTTAATTTCAAAGTACTTAAAATTGGTTAATGTTTAACGGTTAGTTTAATATCCTTAAATTTGTGATGACTTTCTCTTTCTAGTTGCAACTATTAAATTTTGAATTTATCAAATTTTCCAAAATTTCCACGCTTTCAAGTTTAATATTAATCAATTCTGAATGCTTCTAATCTAAAATGGGCAAATTTCACTCTATTTGTGTTTGTAATCTTTGAATGATCCAAATTTCAAATACATAGTTAAATTTTGAAAGTTGCCAATTCAAGATTACTCGATTTTAAACTCTTAAATTGAAAATTTGGAAAACAAAGAATTTTAAAAATTGCATTGTATTATTTTTTAGATTTGAATGTTTTTGGTTGAAAATTTAATATTGAACAGTTTAATTCTAATTTCAAATAATTTTGTACTATACTTTAAAACGTTTTATTTAATATACGTTCACAGACTCAAAAAATATTTAAAATCTGTTAAAAAATATTATTTTCAAACATTTCGATGAATCACTTCAACGCTTCGTGATCTCTCGAACGCTTCGTGATCTCTCGTGACCGAAAAAACTGAGATAACATACCTATTAAAACACTTTAAATATGCATTTTAGTACAGTCGAGAAAAAAATCCCGGTCACTGAATCAAATTCCCGGTCATTTCCCGATTTTTCCCGATAAAAACAAAAAAAAAACAGTTCTCTGGGTTTCCCGGTCAAGTAGACACCCTGGTAACTCTTTGCAAATTAAGCAGCTTTTTAAAAAGCTACTGCTGGAGTAAATTTTGAGGTAAGTTTTTTTCTGATAAATTTGAAATTCTGCTTCAGCAGAAACTAACTAGTTTCCTTTTTTCAGTAACGTCCCCAACGCTGCTAATTTCTTGATACTTTAATTTTTAAAAAACTTTTCTCGAAGTCGAAATACATTTTAAAAATAAATTTCTCACACCTTAAATATTCACGCATTTTACAATGAAAATGCACTTTCGGCATATCCCAAACCAAACTAAATTCGAGCTCAGCCTTTTCGTCGGATTTGACGAATACGCGGCTACAAACGGCAGCGGCAATTGGATATTCTGAAAAATTTTAATCCAGGCATCAAAATTCTGCTGAGCACGATAAATAATTTTTTAATTAAAGTATATTTAATTTCAGTAAACTTTTAACATTCAATTTAAATTTCAAAGATTAGTATAAGACGAAATAAATAAAATAAATTAATAACAACTTGTCTCAGGTGAAGTTGAGATTGCATCTTCCTTCAAAGTCCCTTCTGCTTCAAGATCGTCCCAAATACTCGCTCCATTGCCAAGTGGATCGAAAGCAATTTTTCTCGTAACATTTACATCTCTTTTCGACCTTGAACTTATCGCATATGTACATGGCATCCCTCGAATTTTCTGGTGGATCATTACCCCAAAAATATCGTCGTCAATATCAGCAATTTCAAAACGCTCGCTCCATTTGTCTCCTAAAATTTGTATTGTATTTGTAGAAAGTAAAAATGAAAATTGGGCCCCTGGGCGTAAAGCATTGAGAATTTGCAAGAATTTCATGTTTGAATTGATCTATTTTTCAACTTTTTAATTTTTTTTTGTATTTTTATCAGTAGAGAAATTTTGATTCCTTATTCTTGTCAGTAAAAAACCCTGATTTGTTCAAAGTATTCTTCTAAGTAAACTAGAAAGAAATAATTTTAAAGACAATTTGAAAAACCTCCTGCTTTTTTGTTTTTGTTTTCTTGAATTTTGAATACTTATTCTAATGTATTTTTATCAGTTGAAGGCTCTCAGATGTTCGAAAAAATGTTTAATGTCAACATTCAAATTTAAAAAAATAAATAAATAAATAAAAAGGGAAAGAAGAAGAAGGCAGCCTCAGGCCTCGGACTCATTTGAGACATTCAAAATAGTATCAATAGTAGCATAAATTTTTAAAAATATTAGCAATAGTAGCATAAATTTTGAAAAATAGTAGCAAAACAGTGTCATGCAATGTTTTAAACATTAAATCGAGGCGTTGACTATTTTTAAAATCTGGTATACAATGTCCAACTCTCATGTGTTTGAAGTTCTGAACGTTCAAATGAACGAAATTTTTTACTGATGGCTTTGTAAAATATAAATAATGTTAAAATGTTTGTTCAATTATATTGGGAATAATAGATGATCAAAATAAACTTATAATGCACTATTTTAAATTGTACTTGGAACAATATTTATGGATAAAATAGAATTGGGCAAAAATATTTCGTTCATTTGAACGTTCAGAACTTCAGGTGCATCATCTCCTATCGAAACGCGTGAGATCCATTTGAATCTTTTTAAATGCCCTAAAGCTTTAAAATCCGTATAAGTCCTTTAAGAACACCTGAAATCTGTTGAGATCCTCTGAAATTCCTGGAAAACTCGTCAAGCTTTTTCAATCCCTTGAAATCTCTGCAATCCTTATTTATCCTTGGAAATCCCTTGTAATTTCCTTTAATTTTATTTACTCCCTAAAGTTCTCTAGACATCCATTGGAATCCCTTGAATCTTTCAAATAGCATTGGTATTCTGGGTACCTTTTTAAAATCCTTTGAAATTTTCTGAAATCCTACGAATTTCTTTGAAAACTCTTAAAAAATTTTTAATCTCGTCCAGTTCCTTGGAATCTTTTAAAATACCCCAAACTCTTAAAAATCCTTTGAAATCCCTTGAAATTTTAAAAATCCCTTAAATTTGGTTGAATCCCTTGTAATACCACAAAAATCGAGTAAAATCCCGTAAATCATCTTGAAATCTGTAATATCTTTTAAAATTCCTTAAAAAACGATAAAATCTTTGAAATTCCATAAAATCTAATAAAGCCCCTTGAAATCCCTACAAATCTGTTGAAATCTACTGAAACTTATTTAAAAACTTTAAATTCCGTTGAAGCCCTCTGAAATCCTTGGAAACCCCTCCAATTTTTTTCAAATCCTCTTAAATCTATAAAAATTCCTTATAATCTTATGGAATCTAACTAAGAAATTCTTGCAAATTAAAAAAAAAAAACAAGCATCTAATGATCAAGTTTAGACAACAACCTTCAAATTCCCTTCCTCGCTTTTTCTCTTGTCTTTTTTTATTTTTATTATTTTTTTAAATCACAATAAGGAAAAATTTACAAAAAAACCTACCAACATTTCGGTGAACATTGGTAGATTTTTGTAAATGTTTTTTGATTGTGATTTAAAAAATAAATGAAAATAAGAAAAGACGAGAGAAAAAAAAGGAAGGGGATTTAGAGGTTGCTTTCTCTTTCTTTCCTTCTTTTTTTTATTTTGGTTTTTTAAATTTAAATAGAAACATTCAAGAGTGTGTTGTTCAAATTAATCTTTAGATTCTTGTTTTTTTCTTGATTTGCAAGAATTTCGTAGTTAAATTTTAATTTTTGAAGTTATAGAGAAATTTTTGAAATCTAGCGAAATCATTCAAAATTCTTTAGAAATTTTTTTATCTCTTCAAATTTTCTATAATCCTACAAGATTCTTTGAAATCTCATGAAATTCCTCTAAATCTTTTATAATACATTTTATTCTCTAAAATCCTTTGCAATTTTTTATATCCCTTAAATATTGTACAATCCTCAGAGACCTTTTTAAATTCCTTTACAAATATTAAAATCTTTAAAATCCTCTGAAAACCCATTAAATCTCATGAAATCCGTAGAAATCCCTTGAAATCCTTTGATGCCTTTTTAAAATCCCTTGAAATTTTTTTTATCTCTTGAAATATCTTGGAATCTTGTAAAATACTCTCAAATATTTCAAATCTTTTGAAATCTGTTTAAAAAATTTTAATCTTTAAATTCCTTGGAGATTTTATAGATCCCTTGAATCACTTTTGAATCCTGCTAATTATCTTAAAATTTGTAATATCTTTTAAAATTTCTAAAAAAAAAAAAATAAAAACTTTGAAATCCTCTCAAATCAGATGAATCTTCTCGAAATCTCTTGAAACCCTTGAAATCTTTTAAATTCTCTGAATTCCCTTGCAATTTTTCAAAGTACTCCAAAAGCATTAGCATTAGCAATTTAAGAAAATAGTAGCATTAGTGTCATTTTTTTCAAAATAGTAGCAAAATAGTTGCATTGTTAAAAAAAAATATCAACATCTGTCAATAGTGTCGTGAGTCCGAGGCCTGCAACCTCCAAATCCACTTCCTTCTTTTTTCCCGTCTTTTTTTACTTTAATTGGTTTAAATCACACCGAAACGTTGGTAGATTTAAAAAAAAAAATTTTTATTATGATTCAAAAGAAATATAAAAAAAGACGAGAGAAAAAGGAAGAAGGAGATTAAAAGTTTCCTTCTTTTTCTTTACTCTTTTTGTTTTATTTTGGATTTTTTAATTTGAGTGGAGACATTTAATAGCGTGTTGACCAAATTTGATCGATTCTTGTTTTTTCTTGAATTTCCAGGAATTTCATGGTTACATTTTTCATTCGCTAGATTTATCAAATTTTTTCTAATGTATTTGAGTCAGTAGAATGTCCACACGTATTTAAGGAATTCAAAAATTTTTCATTCGGCTGTTGATTTCATAGAAAAGGACTGATTTTATATGGTTATTCTTATGTATACATTTTTACTACTTAACAGGTCCTACAATTTGAGAAAGGTCTCATTGATGTACGCCTGGGGGCTCAAACTGGGCATAGTCCTTTTTACGAGCCAAAATTTCCAAAAATTTTACCTCGACCATCTCTTACGTCTCCGTTCCCACTTTGAAAAGTAAACGTAATGCTAATGTGTAAATCTTTTCCTGATTTATTTTCAGCACTCCAGACAAAAACAGCACAAGGCAAAGAACTGTCGTAGTAATTATGAGGAATCACTGGAGAAATCTGACGACATATTAATTTTACAGCGGGTTCTTCTATATCGTATTCGGTCCAAGAGCGAGGATACAAAGCGGTATATGAAGCTCTTTCACCATTGAAATCCCACTTCCATTGCTTCAAATGCTTCGTGTTCCTGGCATTGACAAAAAATGTGGTCCTTCAATTAAAGGCTCTTGCTCCAAGCGAATAATGGAGAATTAAAGAAATCTCTAAAATCAACTGCGAATTATCAACTCTACATTCCTGAGGCACAAAGCATCAAAGCATTTAAAATTAATTAAAACGTAATGTTCAAAAGCACATTCATAATCCAATTAATTTGAGATAAAGCTACTGAATAATTTTTGAAAATGGTCTGGTTAATGCAGAGGTATAGATCGAATTGTTTCAAACAATGGCTCTTACTTGTGTGTAGATAAAACCTGATTATAAACGACATTTCCATCGGTATCTCTCATAGTAACGATAAATTGATTGGCGAGAACTGTGTGATATTTATACATCCCTGGCTGCAGCGCGTATCGACAAAATTCACCTTTGAATCCTCGACCAATTGTACCACCTCCGATCCCACCGATCGGTACACCTAGCACACATAATATACATACATTAATGTTCAACATCACGTACGTAAAGTCGATTTTACTTTGCAGCAATCTGCATGGAGTTCTTGAGCTCAAATACGGTATCGATTTCGCAAATAGAGGTAGAAAATTGCCGGCGGAATTAAAATAACGATGGAATTACTTAGAAGAGTTGAATAAGAATTAATTTATGTTATAAATATTTCTTATTTGAAAAAAAAGTACATCTCACAGCCCCTAGAAGAGAATAAGGGCAGCGGGAAATTTTTGTGGAAAAATAGGAGACTTTTAGATAAAGAGAAAAAATTTAATTGAAATCAGAATTCCCTTTCAATTTGCAGATGCCTTAAAGTTTGACTTATTTTAAAATTGAATCCTTTTCGAATATAAAGGTCTTATAAGTAGAATTCTTTTCAAATTATAAAATTTGAAGCCTTTTTTATTAGAGATCTCTTAAATCCTGATTTCTTTCAAATATAAATAAATAAGATTTTAAATTCGATTACATATCTAAGCCATACAAATTTTTTATGCCTTTCAAATCCGATTTCATTGTTGATTATTTTTAATTTTTGTATAAAAAAAAAGTTATAGATTTTTCTCAAGTTTTAATTCTCGTTTTTGAAAGCTTTATCAATTCTAATAAAAATCATTTGTCATATAAATTTTCTGCAATCACGAAAACTTTTATTTTTCAATCAAAGGATTCCCTAATTTGTCTTAAAAAATCATATAATCTATATACCTATGTAAATGAAACTCCAATCAGAATTACTCGAAGGCTTTAAAATATTTCTTATTAAAATTCCAAATTGGTCACTGTAATTACTTCCAAATGAGACCATGTTCTAGTTCGGACTCCATTTAGTCCACTGAATGTTTATTACTTTTTTGTTTGAAAATTTTTGAGTTAGAATACTTTTTTAATTTGAATTTGTCTTTGAAAAATATTTCGTAATTTGTAAGTTACCAGGAAGAAAAATGCACATCCAAAATTAAATACAGGGACCAGGTAAACCTGATATAAAATACATTTTAATCATAATTGCTGACAAATATTAAAAAAAGGTTATGATCAAGACTGAAAATGGGAATGTACTATAAACGACCAGAAAAAAATAGATAGACTAGGCTGTGAGACCTAAGAAATTGTAGAACGAATTTTTCTGAAAGAAAATTATTAATTTTCATATTCAAAAATTGAATTTATTTGGTGAAAGAATGATAAGTCCTAGCAGAAAAATTACTTTTTTCAACAACTTACCGTACATTTGTAAGCCAGTTTTTGTATTTACATAATCCATCAAAGGTATCCGACCTTTTCTTTTTATTTGGCGATAGTACATCATATATCTGAAAATTTATATAATTATTATCTTTTGTACACACTTATTTGAATAGAAAAGATAATTTTCATGAAATATTAGCTCTTTTTTCCAACCAGTGTTTTTTTTAATAGAGAGAAAGCTCTATTAGGTATCACTTTTTAGTTAATTTTCTTTTTAAATAGCGATAAATGAAAAAAATGTACAAGTTCTGATTATAATAGAATCAGCTCTCCTGTAAGATTTATAGGAATGTTTCTTGGTTCATTTAAAAGCTTATGGAGTCTAATTTATCGGAAAAATATAGAAAAAGCTCTATTACGTATCACTTTTTAGTTATTTTTTTTTTAAACAGTGATAAATAAAAAATTTACAATTTCTGATTATAAAAATTCTGCGCTCTCCTCTAATGGTTCTTTGGATGTTTCTTGGTTCGTTTAAAACCTTATGGAGTCCAGTTTATCGGTAAAATAGAGAAATCTATAGAACGCTGTATCAGACATCACTTTTTAGTTAACTCTTTTCAAAATAGTGATAAATTACAAAATTTACAGTTTCTGATTGTAGAAATTCTGGCTCTCTTTTAATGGTTAAAGGGATGTTTTATGGTTCATGTGAAAGCTCAGGAGATTCTAATGCTAAAAAAATAGACAGAAGTTTCTATCGGATATCACTTTTTAGGGTTTTTTTTCTTCTAAAAAGTGATGAATTAAAAAATCATGATAAACTTAAAAATTTCAATAAAAATGTATTCTATAAATTGAAATTTATAAAAATGCTAGAGGCTTGTGACATTTTTTTTATTACGAAAAGTTCTCTGTCCCCTTTCTCAGTCCCCTTTCCTATTCAGAAACAGAAAAATACAAAGTTTTCTCTGTCCTCTTTTCCTATTTAGAAATAGGAAAATGCAGAGTTTAATCAATCCTTTCTCATTCCCCTTTTCCCATTTAGAAATTGAAAAATACAGAGTTTACTTAGTCCTTTCCCCGTCCCCTTCTCCCAATTGGAAATTGCAAAATACAGAGTTTACTTAATCCTTTCTCAGTCCCCTTTTCCCATTTAGAAACTAAAAAATACGGAGTTTACTCAATCCTTTTTCAGTCCCCTTTTCCCGTAAAGAAATTGAAAAATGTAGAGTTATCTCCTTACCCTTTCCCATTTAGAAACTGAAAAATACAGTTTTTTCTGTGCCCTTTTTCAGACCCCTTTTCCAAAAGAGATATTTGAAAAAATATGGAGTTTACTCAATCCATTCTCAGTCTTCTTTTTCCATGAAGAAATTGAAAAATATAGAGTTTTTTCAGTAACCTTTCCCATTTAGAAACTGAAAAATACGAAGTTTGTTCTGTCCTCTTTTTTAGTGCCCATTTCTTATGAAGCAAATTGGAAAAGATAGTTTTCTCAATCCCTTTTCTCATTTAGAAATTGAAAAAATACAGAATTTTCTCTGTACCTTTTCCCATAAAAAAAAATTGGAAAAAAGTTTGTAAAGATCGTGAAGATTCTTGGTGGTCCTGATGCACAGAAAAATATACTAAAAAACACAAACAGATATACTAGGAGATCAATTTTTTTATTATGCAAAGTGAAGAAATTGAAGAATATAGAGTTTTGTCCTTTTTTCAGTCCAGGTGGTAAGATTAACTGGCTGGGAGCAATTGCTGCCACAATCCTCTAATAATAAAGATTATAAATTCCAAAATTAAAAAATTGGTTTTCAAAAATTAAAAAGTATGATATCTGTTACAACTCTGTTAAAATTTTTGCTTTTTCTGTTGACTGTGTAGGATCCTAGATTCAACATACACTATGACTATAAATATTAAAATCTCATCAGAAGTATGTAAATTATCGTTGGCGAGATACCAGCATTTTCAGCGGTAAAAATAGTCGCGTTTGAAGCTAAAAAATATTTAGTTATTCTGAAAGAGAAATTATTTTTGGAAATTAGGTTGTATAACTATTTACAAGACTGATCAAGAACAAAAAAAAAAGTTTTTACCAAAACTGAATAGGTATATAAAAATTTTTAAACGCATAATTGTCCTAATAAAACCATACGTACATATATTACATCCAACAATTTAAATATGTTTGTAAATAAGATAATTTGAAAGAATGAACAACAAATATATTTATGGCTTCTCAAAATCGACAAAAATTTGAAAAATGAATTGAAAATAGTTCCTCATTTTAGTGTAATTTATTTAATTATTATTTCTTCACGCTTCTTAAAATATATTGTTTAGTTTATAACTTGTTTATACTAAACTTCAACTTATATTATTTTTCGATAAATGTTTTGCTTTCAGCGTAACAAATATTATAATTTATAGGCACAAAGCAAACATTTCATTATAAATAAGGAAATGTATTATAAGGGCATATGTAATTTCCGTATTTCTAAATAAATATCCAAAAAGTAAGCAAAATGAAGAAATTATTATATGCGTAATAACAGCAGATCTTCCGACTAGGAATTAAGTTTAATATATAACAACATAACCTCTATCTGTCAAAACATTCGGAAATTCGATTTACATATTCACACTTAATTATATTCATACCTAATTGATATAGAGCAACTGACATATCCTTATCAAAATTAAACTAATATAGTACAAAAATATAATTTAGAAATCTCTTACCTCCATCCTAAGGGCAAAAATTGAGGGATTTGTTTCAAACGAGGCTTTAGTACTTGTGACCACTTTTCAGGATACTTATGATTAAGTTTCACTTTAAATCCATACTTTGGGATTGCAGTCATAGTATTTCGCGTCAGTGTCTTTGGGTCTGCTTGATCCATTTCTAAAACCCACTTTTTATACGCAAAAAAAACAATAACATACAATTTGACTAATTAACCTTATTGACCATTTCAGGCTCTTAAAACCCGCACTAACAGCACCCGATTGTACAATAATGTACAATAACAATAACGTGCAATAATGTACTTATTTACAATCATGTTTTCATGATTACTGTCAGGAATCGCCTTCTATTATCAAAACAGATATAAAACGATAGCTCGTATTTTTATATGAATCATCACGCCATGTCGGTCTGCTACTTTGTTGTCAAAACTATTTCACACAAGCGCACATACACATTTTAACGCATTTCTAAATTCTACTTCACCGTGAACATAATTGACGCTTTAAAAATACGAAAAATAAAGTTTCAAAAACAAAAATTAATTAATTCAAATGTATTTAAATCTTCAATTTTTTAAATCGAGTTTGAATATAATTTTAATTCAAATCGTAGAAGTCAGTCTTTTAATATTTTTAAATTACGCGCGTAATAGTGAGAGCGCAACGCATTAAAACTTTATGCGCATGCGCATAGAGTAGTTTGCCCCTGATAATTCAGTAGAATTATCTTACTTTGTGTGTGTTCCTGCTTTTTCACTTTCCTGTGTATTTTTGCTTTCGAAATATGTCTTTAACCAGGTAAATGGGTACTAATTTAATATGAAATTAATTCTGATTTATTTTACTTTTTCTGATCATTTTTTGTGACTAGTCTACATGCTCCTGGGCTTAGAAAATTCAGTCTTTCGTAAACATGGAAGGCATGTCTTAGATTGCACGTCACTTATGTTTTATAAAATTTTAATTAATTTAGGCCTTTACGATCAATTTGTGTTTTTCTTCCAAATTTAATAAAGAGATAAATTATGTGCGAAGACGAACTGCAAGTCAAATATAACAGTGTTTTCATATTTGTGAAAGGACACGACCTAACCTACTAAAGCTGACACTTCAAGAATTTCAAGCATTCTGCAATTTAAGAATGTTGCTTTGTAAAAGGCTATTCATTATTACAAAATTGTGGCTTCTTGTAATTTTTGGGGGATTCTCTTAATTAACAATTTGCCTATTCGTGACTAAAAAAACTAAGAACACTTTCTTCATTTCTACGGTTTCTACAGGTTCACATATTACTCCAAGCGTTCCAGAAAAATGTATCTGTCGTATCTGTGGATGTAGTCCAAAAGATTTATAGATCTAATTGTGAAGTTCCTCATGAAAATTTATTTGAGAGTTCTCCAAAAAATCGACTTCAGAAGTTTCAACAAAATATTAATCTTACTACAATTTTCAAATTTCAAACATTTAAAATTCAAATTAACCTAATGGCTTCAAAATCTGATAGATTTTAACATTCTCAATATTCCAGATCTTGAGACATGATGTTGTTACAAAAAACTCCCCTATCATTTAAAAACTGCAAATCGTTCCTAAATGTTTAGTAGATATCCAATTCTAGTTTTATTTCACATTAATATTTGGTCTACAGAGCCTAGAAAAGTGAGAGAAGTTGATCCAGGGTGTCTGTTCACCTGGAATACGTGGAAAACCTGGAATTGTCAGGGAATTTTTATATACCTGGAAAAACCTAAAAATATTGGGGAATTTTTTCGAGCGTGCTTAAATTTTGTTAAATTGTTATATAAAATTAAATAACAATGTCTTTTCATTTGTAAAAGTAACTTTTATAGTACTGGGTTTATACTGATTTAAATCAAACTTCCTTTTACAATGTTCACTAATCTCAGAAAAATATCTTATTCAAAACATTGTTCATGATAACTCGCGAATTTATATACATTAGGGTGGTCAAAAAATCGCAAAGTATGAGAAATGCAATATGCTCTTGGAAATTCTTGTTCCTTTTTGAAAATAAGAAAATTCCTAAAAAAATTCGTGTTTATGTAATTTTTATTTGAAGATTTATTTGAAGATAAATAATGAATGAATACACGAATGAATTTGTGACGGAAATATCTAGAAATCCAAATAAACTAAAAGTTTTGATTATCAGAAGAAAAAGTAAATTATTTTTCAAAAAAACATGTCTAAAATTTTTTTTCTATAAAATTACACACCACTTTTAAATTTATAATAAAAAATTAGGCTAATATTATCCTAAACATTTTTTTTGTTAGTTCGAAAACACCGAAGATATGTAGAGTTTAATCTTTGATTACGTATATCGATTTTTTTTATGTTAAATCCTTACAATTTAACCATTTACAAGTGGATAATAAATTTGGGTTATTTAAGTATTATGTGATGCTTTAAATTTAAAGGGATGTAAGGTCGATTGCTTTAAAAATTTTAATACTCAATATTTGAATGGCTCCTTGTCAAGAAAAATTATACCTGGAAAAAACTAGAGATACCTGGAAAAATCTGGAATTGTCAGGGAATTTTTTCCAGGATTTTTTATCTTGTGAGGAAGTCTCAACAGAAAAATAAGTACCGTTTTCAATTGCAGTTTATTACCACAACCGAGCCAAGTAGTGTGGGATCGGGAGGATGAAGCTCGGGAGCAAAAACTTCGTCAGCGACCTGTATCAGCTTTGGTGAAAGCTGTGGTTACTGCTCCACCTTATGGTCAACGAAAGGGATGGGTACCTCGAAGCGAAGAAGTAAGTAATGCGCGGCTATTAATAAAATAATATTTAAGTACTTCAAAATCTGTTTTGACTAATTTCTCGTAATTGAAATTTTCTATTAAAGTAATGTTGAAAATCCGCTGAAAAAAGCCAATATTATTTCTTTCATATTTCGCCTAAAAATCTCACTTTATGCTCTAAACTTCCTATTGTTATATCTTTACTTTCCTCTAATCCAATAGCACAATATTTTTATTTTCGCCAGGACTTTGGAGATGGAGGAGCTTTTCCGGAGATCCAAGTGGCTCAGTATCCCCTTGGAATGGGGATGAAAGGAAAGGAATCTACCAGCAATGCCCTTGCAGTTCAGTTAGACGCCCATGGAAAAGTAAAATACGACCTTATAGCCAGACAGGGTCACTCGAAAGATAAGGTAACTCGCCTTCAGATTTAAAAAATATACTTAGAATCCTTAAATTTAAAAAAAAAACTGCCTTAAGGAGGAATATACTATGAGTAAAATCCAAGATTTTTTGATGCCCTTGAAATATGTTGAACTTGTATTAATTCCGCATTATTTTGCAAAATATAAGAAATGTTTAGCACCTTGTGTAGAAAATATAAACTTTTAAATAAACGTAGTTTGTTATGGATGGTATGGATCTGGCCTAGCGGAATCATGTAAATCCTAGATTTTTATTTTGAAATCTAAGATATTTAATCAGAAAACTTATGAAAGTGTAGAAGGGTCTTATAAAAGTCATAAAACTTAATAAACTGAAAACTTAATTAATTTTATAGTGGTGTAATTCAAATTGTTAACGAAAATTGCCATGCAATTAGGCAACGTTGTATGAAGGCGCCAATTTGGTGGGAAATCAACTCATGCATTATTTCAATTCCAACAAAAGTACCATCATGATAACACACCAAAAATGAAGTCAAATTGATTCCAATTTTCGTTCAATTGCCAATTCTAACAATGATTTTGTTGTCAATAAACATATTTAATTGAATTTATAGAAGTAAAGAGCTATTTTGGAAATGTATTAGTGGATAATTATGACTTTTTGGTAGTAAAAAAGTATTTCTTATTCATTCGTAATGGAATAAATGTAGGTTATGTCTGAAAAAATTGCTGTTGTTACTTTTGGTACAATTAGAAGTGTGATGTTCTTTTAGAAATTTAACATAATTTGCAATTAGAAGCACAATATATGTAGTATTATGAAGTTCTCACGAAATAAATAATCTCCTTAACTCTTTTTTGTATTTTATTTACAACTTTTTGTCAAAATATTATTATAATCCCGAAGTTGTGCATGTTCCTCCTTTAAAAAAATCTATCTTAATTTCTGCATATATTTTTTTTCCAGATTGTTTACAGTAAATTGAGTGACTTGTTGCCATCAGAGATAACAAACGAGGATGATATCACTATGCAATTGCCTTCACCTGAAATATCTGAAGAACTTAGTCAGAAGACTGCAAGAGCTTTGCAAAACATCATAGGCTCAAAAGTTGCGGCTGCTATGCCCGTTAGATGTGCAGAAAAACAAGCTCCTGCTCAGTACATACGATACACTCCTTCACAACAGGGTCAGTCTTTTAATTCCGGTGCGAAGCAAAGAGTTATTCGCATGGTCGAGGCTCAAGTAGATCCCCTCGAACCTCCTAAATTCAAGTTAGTGTTTTCTTGTTAAATATTAGCTTGAACAAGCTACAATTATATGGAAATCAAATAAAGAGCTATAAATTACGTGAAGTATAGATAATACTTTTTTCCAGAATTAACAAGAAAATTCCAAGAGGTCCTCCATCACCTCCAGCTCCGGTGCTGCATTCGCCAACGAGAAAAGTGACTGTCAAGGAACAGAAGGAGTGGAAAATTCCACCTTGCATTAGTAACTGGAAAAACGCTAAGGTAATAACAAACATAATAATATTTCGAAAGCATGAAGACAACATTTTCTAGAAAAGCCCATTTTTTTCTGATATTTTTAAAAAGTTTCTGCTTATATAACGATGCGGGCTAAATCATTTTTGAGGTTGAGATAGTTTGTTTTTCCTAAAAAAATATTTCATTTTTGAATTTCTCTCGTAAACGATGTATGATATTACAAAAGAGCAAGAGCAATATTTCAGTTTCATTTTTCTAATTTTAAATTTTAAATAATGTTTTTCTGGCTAATTTTACAAAATCTTATAAAAATACTCGGAAAAGAAGGAATGAAGCTGAAGGAATTAAAAATAGATAAATAGCAGAATTTTAAAATGCTCAATTTTCAGTTTCTCTGTTTTTTATTTTGTCAACTCCTTAGCTTTTCTTCTGGTGTTTTTGTTTGTCATTCAGAAGTTCCGAGGCATTTTAAATAATTTTTGAAGCTAACTAGAAAAAATATAATTTAAAAAATCACAAAATGACTATATATATATATATATATATGTTTAAATTTGTTTAACGTGGGTCTGTTAATCAGGAATTGTGTAAAAACTTTCTGCTTATCTCAAGAAGGCACTCTATCAGTGTTATGATGGCTAAACTATTTCTTTCATGAAGTCGAATTTTCACATTTTCCGCAGAAACAACAAAGATGCAACAAACTTTTAATACCAAAGTTTACTCATCTAGAATACTTCTACCAAAAATGTCTCGTGCTCTTTCGTAATTGTTGCATTGTTTATGAGAGAAATTCAAAAATGATATATTTTTTAGGAAGAACAAATTGTCCCGACCTCAAACATGAATTAGCTCTCATCGTTATGTAAGAAAAAACTTTTTAAAAACATTAGAAAAAATAAAAAAGGTGGGCTCCTCTAGAAAATGTTGTTTTTATGTTTTCGAAATGCAAAGAAGAGAATAAAGCAGATTTTCTAGGAAACCCCACCTTTTATATTTTCGAATATTTTTAAAGAATTTGTCCTTGCATAAGGATGCGGGCTTAACCATTTTTGAGGCCAGGATAATTTTTTTTCTTGAAAATATAATTTTTGAACTTTTCCGGTGAATGATGCAAGATATCACATATACGAGCAAGTGGTATTTTTTATGGTACTTTATCGTTTTGACCTTAGGTTCGCCAAAATCTTGCTCCGACACGACTGGTAAACGCATGATAAGTTATGAAACGGAACTAAGAACACTGTTTTACCTAGTCCCTTTTTAGATAAATAGTAAAACACTCACCTATTCCACCCACGTACCGCATTTTTTTATTCCGATTATTACATAAAAAATAGAATTTTTCAGCAAGAGCGGCCTTTACCGCAAGTCCTTGTACTCTTTAGATTTTGTATGCAAAAAAACTAGACAAAATGGCCAATCATTCATCACTTCAGTGTTATTTCCCCAAAACTATACTTAATAACCCCCCCCCCCCCCCCAATCAAAAATGAAGTTTTTTCAAAAATGGCTGCAACGATTTTTTTTCATTTTGGTCTCAAAATGATCGCTATGTATCACTTTAAAGAGTACAGAAAAAAACGGAAGGAGGCAAACCTTTTGCGTTGATTTCCATCGAAACCTACCGTGGTAAGGTTTAGAATTCTTTAAATTACCTTTAAAAAAACCTGCATAGAATGCAAAATTATAAATATAATTTTCTGGAATTTCTTTTCCTTATACCCATAATATTTGATCTTATTTTCTTCGTTACAGAAAAATAAGAATATTACAAATAGAATTTCTTTATCTGAAACTCTTACTCTGTATTCCTAAAGAAAGAAATTTTTCGAAAGTTCGTGCGACTTGTGGTCACTTATGCGATTTTGTAGAAAGGCGTTCTAGTTGATCCGAGGCCTACGTGATTATAAGTTTATTATTTTTTAAAAAATCATGCCACTATTTTGTTACTATTTTTCAAAATTCATGCCGCTATTGACTATGTTTAAACTCTGAAGTGAGTGCGAACACTGTAATGTGCAATTTTTCACCAACAAAAATCTCTGAATTCCTTTTTTTAAATATTATCTTTTTGTCTTTCTTAGGGATACACAATTCCACTCGATAAACGTCTAGCTGCAGATGGCCGGGGATTACAGCAAAACCATCTGAACGAAAATTTTGCAAAATTATCCGACGCTCTCTATATTGCGGACAGAAAAGCTCGAGAAGCTGTGGAAGCACGTGCACAGTTAGAAAAAAAACTGGCTCAGAAGGAAAA
>JAUMHM010000050.1:9438430-9453587 GCA_032362435.1 Melikaiella ostensackeni | reverse complement strand
GAAAAGGAGAAGAAAGAAGACCATCTGAGACAACTCGCACAAAAAGCACGAGAAGAGCGAGCGGGAATAAAATCTGCATCCCTTTTAGATAAGTCAGAAGAAACGCGGGAGAGAGATCAACTGAGACAAGAGCGACACAAAGATCGTGCACGAGAAAGAAATTTGGCGCGTGCTGCACCAGACAAGCGATCTCGTCTTCAGCGTGAACGTGAACGCGATATTAGCGAACAAATTGCCCTTGGAATGCCAGCGAAGAATCTTAATTCCGGGGAAGCTCAGTTCGATCAGCGATTGTTCAACACGAACAAAGGCTTGGACAGTGGTTTTGGTCACGAAGATGATTATAATGTTTACGACAAACCATGGAGGGAGAATGCCATCGGCTCACAAATTTATCGTCCGAGTAAAAATATTGATAAAGACAACTACGGCGACGATATGGACAAAATCATCCATACAAACAGGTTAGGAAGTTTACAACCCTTTCTCCCATTTTTAATAAACAGAGAACAGATTTACTCTTTTAGAGTGTGTCTAATATGTTCCCTTCTTTTTCTTCTAGGTTTGTACCTGACAAAGAATTCAGTGGAACAGACAGATCTAATCCTCGGCAAGGTCCTGTTCAATTTGAGAAAGAGGAGGAGGAAGATCCGTTCGGTTTGGATCAGTTCTTGACACAAGCTAAGCGAGCTAGTGGCACAAATCCGCAATCGAAACGCAAGGACGATCGCGATACGCGAAGAGACGATCGGGATAAACGTAGAAAACATTAAATTCATTAGTAAGCAATACTTATTGATCAATTATTGGTTCTTGTTAATTTAGGACGATATGTTCTATCTTAGGGTAATGACACTGTTTTGTACTATTTTAAAACTTAAATGCTAGCCATCACAGAAAATATTAACTCATGATAGTTATTATGTTCGATTGATACTTTTCAATTGAACACATATATTTTCAATGTAGGTATTTTCCTCGCAGGGAAAATATTTTCAGTGATTTCGACAATTTTTCTTTAATTTAAAGTAAGGAAGTCTGTTCTATTTCACAGTATACCTAGGTATGTAATTTTGTTTTTTTTTACCCATGTAGGTATTCAGAATACGCACGTATTCTTAGTCTGAGAAAGCGAATTGCAATGTAAATCATGAATAAAGTATATGAATTGATATTAACCTTCATTGTTATTAAAAGAATCTGTCCGGTTTGTAATAAAAAAAAAAAGGTAATAGCAGAACTGAGTCGATTTTAATAAAACATGCTGCATTTTCTATAGTAGACAGAATTAACTTACACTTTTCTTCACGATGTTATTGCAATATTCGAAATATAAAAACGTGATACCTTATTTCGCGTTCAATAAAAATTGTAGGTCGCAAAAAAAATATTCATGATGACAAAGCAGTCTCTAATACTCGAATTAATAAAACCTGAATAACGGGTAGTATGTGATTTTCTAATAATGTACAGTCGGAAACTCGAAAGTGTGCGAATTTAAACGAATTATCATGTGAGATGCATGAAAACAAAAGGGTCTCAGAAATGGACCCTCTCAAACTTCAAATAAATGCTAATTCAACAGCAGGTTTTTACAAAGACATTTCTTTTAAAATAAATCTTAATGATTTCGACTCAGTTACTTAAAATTCGAAAAATTAAAATATATAAAGACAAATTTCATTAAATTGATCATTAATTAAATTTATACTTCCAAATGTATATGAACTATCTTCCCTGAGTAATAAGACCTAATTATATCTTACAAAATTATTTATTGAACATTTTACAAAACATAAATGGCACGAATAATCATATACATATTACTCATCGGGAAAAGAATGTACATTGTGTGTGTGTGTGTGTGTGTGTGTGTGTGTGTGTGTGTGTGTGTGTGTGTGTGTGTGGATTTTATCTTTTATGTGTACAAAGAACACGAAAAATAATCTTCGATTAACAAAAAGTAATAAATAGGTAGCGTGTCTCAACTCGCATCTTCAAAATTGTTGCCAAATGAAATTTATTCTCATAATTTCATGTTTTAATAATTTATTTTTATTTTTGTAAGTGGTAAGCCGAATTTTGTGTTACGAAAAGATGGGTAAATTGTACTTCCTTGCAATTATAGTTTCAAAATTCAAAGTGACAGAAAATAATAAAGTATCCGGGCCTAAAATGTTGCGTAGTCCTCGACAATTTGTGTAGTCCGGATTTAAAAGTGTATAGTCCGATATGAAGAAGTGTGCAGTGGAAAAATAACTTTATTTTCTAAGCAAAATTTCCGCAATTTTCTAAGCTAATATTTTTAAAGTATGTATCAAAAATGAAGTTCCATGTTTATTTAAATTATTATTCTTGAATCTATAAATTATCAAAATTCCTATTTATTTATCGCAGGCTTCACAGTTTTTCCCTTATTTCTGTTTGTCACTTAAATGTGAACTGAATTAATAGAGCCCAATAAGAAAATCCAATTATTTTTGGTTAAAAGTTCATTCTTTTTTGTTGAAAAGTCTATTCTTATATTTTTGGTAGCGAATGCGTTTTTTTTTTTTTTTTTTGTTAAAAAATTTTATCCTTTGGTGGAAGACTTAATTATTTTGTTGCAAAATTCAACAACTTTCTTGAAAAGTCATCCTTTTTGGCTAACAGTTTAATCGTTTTGTTGAAAGTTCGTCTTTCTGGGTTCTTAATTAAACTATTTTATTAGGAAATTCAAATATTTGGCTGAAAATTAACTTTTTTATCGAAAAATCAACTGTTTTGTAGAAAATTCGTCTTTTTGGTTTGAAAATTCAACAATTTGGTTGAAATTTTTTTTCTTCTTGACTGAAAAATGTTTCTTAGCTGAGGATTCAAAATTTTGTTTGATTATACATCTTTTGTGATGGGATTCAACTGGTTTTTATTTAAAATTTAAAAAATTTTTGGTTGAAATATCAACTATAAAATTTTTCGTTGAGAATTCATCTTGTTGGGTTAAAAATTCAACTACTTGGTTGAAAGTTAAAGTACTTTGTTAAAAATACATTGTTTTGGTTGAAGATTCATCTCTTCGGTTGAAAACTTTACTATTTTGATGTTACTTTTTTTTTTCATTAATAAATAATTTTTTAGGGTGAAAAATTTAATTATTTCATTTTTGGTTAAAAATTGATCTTTTTTAGTTGAAAATTCAACAATTTTGTTAAAAATTCATCCTTCTTGGTTGAAAATTCAATTAGTTTATTGGAAATTCATATTTTTTGGTTTAAAAATTGAAAAAAAAAATTTAATTTAAAAATTCAATTGCTCCATTTTTTGTTAAAAATGCATCTTTTTTAGAAGAAAATAGAACTATTTGGTTGAAAATTGATGTATTTTGTTAAAAATTCATTTTTTGGGTGAAGATGCATCTCTTTCGTTAAAAATTTGAATATTTTGTTTGAAAATTCGTTTTTTTTCGTTGAAATTTTTTTTCAGCTGAAAATTAAATCATTTTGTTTTTCATTGAAAATTCAACTATTTTGTTGAAAATTCGTCCTTTTCGTTTTAAAGTTAATCTCTTTTGGTAGAAATTTCATCTTTTTTGGTTAAAAATGCATCTGATTAGTTGAAAATTAATCTGTTTTGGTTGAGGATTCAACAGTTTTTTTTAAATTTATCTTTTATGGTTGAATTCTACTGTTTTTGATTTAAAATTAAAAACTTTCCTGGTTTGAATATCATTTATTAAATTTGTCGTTAAGAATTCCTCTCTTTGGTTAAAAATTTGTCTTTTACCGTAGAAAGTTAATCCTCTTGGTTAAAGCATTCTTTGGCCTGTAAAGCCTGTTATCGATACAGGTGAAAGAATGATTTTTTTGAATTCTTGTAAATGGGGGGGGGGTGGCATAAAAAAGGTGTGTGGTCCGAAATTTGAAACATTTTAGGCCCTGTAAAATATTCATTTTGAAAATTTAGAATATATGTGAAGATAGTTTTTATATTTCTCCTTTTAATCTTATTTTTCAATTTATTCAATTTATTTGTACTCTTTTTTTTCTTATAGCGATATAAAATAACAAAGTGCCACAACTTTTTATTGTACGTATTTCAAAAAAGGTTGAAATTTAATGTTTTCAAGGAAAGTAGGATTAAAATTTTAGTCCTACTTTTTCACCATTTTTTCAAGCTATTATTGAAGTTATTATTGAATAAAAATAATAAATTAAAAAAATTAAAATAAAAATAATAATTTAAGTTCAATAATAAGTTCTCCACCCTTTTTTTATGTTATACTTTGTCCTCTTTTTTGACATCTGGTTGTCCTACATTCCGAAAATCGGCTCTGGTCACTCTAATCCCAACAAAAAGTTTTTTAAAAAAACATTAGATGAGCTATTTTCAAAATATTCAAAATAATGGTGGGGTTATGTCTGCTCATTCACGGACACAATCAATAATAAATAACTACAATATAAACTTTAATTTTACAAAAAAATCCACTCTAACACACGAATTTTTACAAATTTAAACAATAAACTATTTCAAAATTAAACTTTTTTCTCCACGACGTCTTGATTTCAGGAAGACTTGAAGAAAATTAAAACGATCTATGAAAGTAGTCAAGTAAACTTTTAATATTGATTTTTCAATCGACCATTTAGATTGTTATTTTGAATTCAAATTAGTTTTATGTCTATATATAATAGAACTATTCAGTGCAATATAAAGTGTTCAAAAGTAGCTCTTTAGAAAATAAAATAAATTGGACAGAATTTTGAAAAAGATTCGACATTTTGATTCACTTATTAATAAAAGTGAACCACGTGACTCGTAATCACGTGATAATAATTTGTAGGTTAGTTTACCACTAACTGCAAGACTGCAATCTGCCTACAGAAACTCCGTATTAACTTCTGTATATTTTAATTGCTTAAATCTTGTAAATAGAAAAGTAACATTAAATTTAGTGCAATATAATGTACTGTACAATTTTTTATAAAAATGGAGAATTTAAGCAAGCAAGTAAGTTTAATCCAAGTAATATTACAAATGATTAGATCAATCGGTTTAATCTAATGATCGAAAGTTTTCAATAATATTGTTGCAGAGGCTGTACCTACGTGGTACGTACCCATAAAAGAAATTGGTCCAACCATATGTGTGTGCGTGTGTATATATATATATATCGAGATTTTAATAAGCACTATGAAATACACGATGAAAATTGCATTAACGGGCTGTAAATTGTTTATATATATATATATATTTATTTATTTATTTAATATATGGTAAATCAGTCAATTTTCATGCATTTGTATTGTAAAATTTCACCTCTGATTGTAATTTTTTGAAATTTTGTCAATTATTTAAAGATCGAAGAAATTGAAGCTCTCGCTGCAATTTACGATGAAGATTGGCAAACAGAAGATGAATCAAATAGAGTTTACAGGATTAAAATCAAAGATAATGAAAATTATGTGAGTTTATATTTTAAACTACCAAACGACTATCCTTCATCGTCACCACCTTCGTATGAAATATCCGCTCCGCATCTTAATAATTCTAAAAAAATTCGTATACAAAATCTTTTAGATGAAACTTACTTGTAAGTTATTCGTCAATAGTCATTTTTTGATAAATATCCTATATTCTTGTTGATGTATTCATGGTAATTTAATCATAATTTTAGATCTAATATTGGCCAAAGTATAATGTTTCAATGGATAGAAGTAGTACGAGAAGAACTTCAATCAAACAATAATGAAGCTTCGATAGATGAATCATTATTGGAATCTACAATTAATCATTCATTAGAGATCCAAGAAATATCTACAATTGATTCTGCTATTGAAAATGAATGTCCACCGATTATACATGGCGAAGTAATTCTTGATAGAAAAAGTTCATTTCAAGGGCATGCTGCAACACTTGTATCAGTCGAGCAAGTTCAGTAAGTTCACCGGGCGATGACCGGAAATTTGATTCAGTTGCGGAGATTTTTCTCTCAAATGGACTAATAAGCAAATTAAAAGTAGTTTCGTTTATTTCATTACTCTAATTCTGAGTTGAAACATTTAATTTTCTAAAAGAATTATAATTCCGAGTTGGAACAGGGGATTTCAGTAAAAAAATATAATTTTTAGTATAGGGCGGGGAATTTCCGTGAAGAATTATAATTTTTAGTTTGGGTCAGGGAATTTCAGTAAAAAAATATAATTTTGGCAATTGTGATAGGGGATTCCCGTGAAGAATTATAATGTTGACTTTGCGACAGGCAATTTCCGCAAAGAATTACAATTTTGACTTTGGGAAAGTGAATTTTGAAAAAAGGGAGTTACTATATTTCTGAATTATAATTAGAGCTGCTACAGACTAGTATACTTGCAAAAAGTGATTAATTTTAGCTAAAAAGTGACTAAAAGTAACTGATTTTGAACACAAGACGTGACTAAAAGTGACTACTGTTCGCACAAAAAATTAGATGAAATTCTATCGCTGAATTCGGAGTTGAACACCAAGGTTACAATTGCTATAATTAATTTTGCAAGTAATGTTCTGACAAATTATATAATTAACTTTATTACAAGCTAAATAAGGGTCCTTCCATTTTATTTCGCCGAAGTCGGTTGCGACCTAATTTTTAAAAATGTTGATACCATTTAATACTCAGTGTTTTGTGAACGTATTTATTACATAAATTTAATAAATTACTTCATTTCTATTTAGAAATTTAATTTATAAAATGCAAAAACACAGAAAAATGGCACGTTTATGTGCATTATAGAATAGAGAAAAACTCAAATTCTACAATGCAAAATTGAATTGTATCAAATAAGATGTATTCAACATTCTTTAAACTGCAAAAGTAACTTTATTGGGAAATAATGAACGAAATTCAGCACTTTCATAGCCTTATGTCTTGAAACAGGTAATTTTTGACATGGAACTGAAAATTTTTGAAAATAATTTTTATTCTGATTAACAAAAAGGGAATTTACCAAAAACAATCCGTGTTCCAAGTCAAAATTCGCCAAATTTTTGAAATTCCTTGTTCCGAATCAAAATTTATTTGAATTTAAAAATACTTTTTTTGCAAATAAAAATTTGCCTGAATTTGAAACATCCCTCTTTCAAGTTTTAGGAAAAAGGGAGTTACCATATTTTTGAATTATAATAGAAAATGTTGTAAATAAATATAATTCTGACTTGGAACAGGGAATTTCCAGATATAAATAATTTTGACTTGGAATATAAAGAATTATTATTTGACATGAAACAGAGAATTTTTGACATGGAACGGGAATTGGGGAAAATAATTGAAAGTCTGATTTAGAAGAAGGGAATTTAAAAAAAATCCCTGTTCAAATTCAGAATTATAATTATTTTCTAAAATTCCCTGTTCCAAATTAGAAATCTTTCCATTCTTTTAAAATATTTAGAAATCGCTTGAAATCTTTAAAAATCGTTCGACATCATTCAGATCTTTTGAACTCTTTTAAATTGACCGGGATAAAACCGGGAATTCAAAATCATATTATTTTTTTGTTATTAAGTTTAGTCATTTTATTTGATTTGGTATTTTTTATGCAAACTTAGAATTAGAAGAATGAATAAAAATTCAGATTGTGTAGATTTTAAAAAATGTTTCTTGTTTGTTGATGAAATATTTAATTTCAATCCTATATTCGACTACAAGCACATTTTTAATTTCAGGCAAGTTCTGGACAAACTTATGGAAAATCGAAAAATAGCTCATGCAACGCATAATATATATGCTTATAGAATACATCGCGAGCATACAAATTCTTTTATCCAAGATTGTGAAGACGATGGCGAGAGTCAAGCAGGTGGTAGATTGCTTCATCTTTTGGAGGTCAGTAATTGATGTTTGCTAAAACATACATGAATATTTTTTCGATTACTAATTTTTGATTCATGAACGAGATTTATGTTTTCTCTCTCACAATAAAATGTATAAAAAATTAAAATTCAACTTTTTAATTTTAAATTATTCAGATTTGAAGACGCACAATCAGTTTAAAATTGCTCATTATTCAGGGTGTATACCTGACCGGGAAATAGGGTAAAAGACCGGGAATTCTGTTCACCGCACAAAAAACTGAAAATTTATGTTTTGAAATAAAAATTTAAAAACTGTAATTCTGATTTGGAACAGGGGATTTTTTAAGAGTTGTCTGTAATTATGCATTTGAAAAGGGAATTTTCTAAAAGAATTATTATTGCTCTGACTTTCGAATAGAACTATACAATTTTAACATGGAAGAGGGAATTTTCCAAAACAATTAATATTCTTAGTTAGGACATGGAAATTTCAAAAAGAAGTATAATTACAAGATTGGGTAAATGAAAAATTGACCGGGAGAAAACCGGGAATTTAAAATCATCTGTCGGGTAGTAACTCTTTTATTTTAAAATTATTTATTTTAGTTGCATCAAATCTAGGAAATTGTGTTTGATTTAATTTTGCGTGCTTAAAATAAAAAATTACACTATTTTGAAAGTTGCTCATTTGAAATGGTTAGGTAAATTTTGAAATCTTTCCATTTTAAATTGTTTACGCCATATTCGTAATTTTGATTTGCCATTATGTTTCAAAAGATTGTGGACGCAAAAAACGTTATTGTTGTGGTGACACGTTGGTACGGAGGAGTGCATCTGGGCCCAGATCGTTTCCGACATATCAATAATGCCGCCCGACAAGTGCTAACAGCGGCAAATTTAATTCCAGAAACTAAATCTCATAAAAAATGAACTGTAATTGTGGGACTTGAAACGATTTGTAATATGAAATACTTGATTTCCAATATTCATTTTGAATTTTTCTGTATTTCACAATTCTCACAAAAGTTTCTACACAATAACTAGATTGAAATACCTCAATAACTTTCATCTTTCGCTATCTACATGTATATTTGTACAAATGTATAAAATTTTACTTATTGTAGACACTTGAAAGATGTTATATATGTATACCTAAATATCTGTAAAATATGTAAAGATTTGTTGGAAAATGTAATTAATGAATAAGTGAAAATATAATATTTTTTGTTAAAAGACTTGGTGTGTTTGTTAATAACTTGATCCTACCGTACATATACATTTGCTAATACACTCGTACTCTAAAATACACTTTTCGTTGCAATACAACGAAAAATTTTTCAGTAAGTCGAATATTCAAGCATTTAAACAACCTTCAATTAATTAACATAGCCTTTAAGAAAAAAACTTAAATAACCAATATTACTAGAATAAAGATGAACTCATTTTTTTAAATAAATTTAAAATAACTTTATGATAGGAATGTTAAAATATTCCAAAGACGAACAAAACTTCGCCTTCAGTATGTTAGTGTTTTACAATTTATATTATTACCTAGGTTACAAAGAGAGGAGCCACAGTTCAAGCCCAACATTTGAATTAAGTGTATTTATCTTCAAGCACTAATACTTCTTATGTCCAATTAACTAATTCAAAGTGATGGTATAATACAGTAATAAAAAAGTGTTCGACTTCTATTTTAAACCACTTCGTAATTCTCCGTAAAGAAAACTGTGTCCACCGAGTGCTTCACAGGACTTTCGTCTTCGACGAGCAGTACATCAAGGACCTGAAAATTAATTAAATATCAATTATCCAGAATATGTTATTTTAAAATAGTACATTTCTTTTTTTCCAGGGTTGCTACAAGACCGGGAAGATCTTTAAAAGTCATGGAGTTACGAAAAAGTTCGAAAAAACTTGGACTTTAGTACTTTATGGCAAATTTTTCATTTCCAAATGTATTTTTTTACTAATAAAAATAATATATGATAATTCCAGACTTTTTAGAAATTTTAAATTAATATTAATGGGAATAGCTTAGAATTCAATATTTTTTGAAAAGCCCTTTACATTTGCAATTATTAATAATTGTACAAGAAATTATTGGTAAATTAGTCTGCGATCAGTAGGATGTGTTGAAATTGAATTTAATTGAATTAATTTTTTTAAAAGTAGACCTGGAAAACTCGTGGAATTTTGAAACCGGGTTTCTGTAGCAACCCTGGTTTCGAAAAACTTCAGAAGTGAATTCAAGCTCTACCTTAATTTTGGCATAAGACGTCTTCGATGAAAAAGAAATATGCAGAGGGAAGAAATCAGAGGGGGTTGAACAAGGAGCAGAAAATTCCATGGATCCTGATTTTGTAGATGCGTCAACAATTGCTAAAGACCACGTCAGTGTATTTCTTCGAGAATCGTGATTGTACTGTCCATCGCATTCGTTGACAACTGGGTTGCAGCCCAAGGGAAGGGGAATATTAATCTGAACGTTATTTAATTCCAGATCTGTCTGTTCCAATTCGTACTCGATATTAACATCACATCCGCCATCGCCATTCTCAGAAGGCCAGCAGTTTACTATAATAAAGATAAGGCAATGAAAAACAAAATAATATAAAAAAAAGATAATACAAGTTACAATAACAAGATAGAATGATCAATTTCGAACTAATAAATCAAACATAAGACTCACTAGAAAGTGGCAGTGCAGTTTCATCCTGGGTTTGTAACCTCCATTTTAAAACACCAACGTCAGTATTAAGAGGAAAGGGTTTTGCTGGGATTTTCAATCCAATTTGCCCCTGCATCCTAAACAATTCTTTATCTACATTTGGATGTGTTTGAAGTTGAACACCTCTCGTGTCTTTGTTCTCCAGTTGAACACGTATACGGCCCCATTTCTCGTCAGTAATATTTAGTGTCACCAATCCATGAAGTTCGAACGACTGAACTCCGCCGTCTCTGCTCACGCGGACGTTAAGCTTTTCTTCTTGCCTCAAATGGACCCTTTACAAATTATTTGTGATTAGTATAATATTATTTACAATATAAAAATAGTACATTCTAAAGTTCCTGTAACTGAACAGCAAAAATATAATTCAAACCACGATAAAAAATATTGTATTTTTCAAAGACGATTCAAAATATTAAAATACATAGAGTGTCTACCTGGCGGATGATTTTGAATTCCCGGTTTCCTCCCGGTCAATTTTTCATTTTCCTGATCTAGGAATTATCCTTTTTTTTAAATTTCTATGTCCCAACTCAGAATTTTAATTCTTTTTGAAAATTCCCTGTTACAAATCAGAATCATAATTCTTTTCGAAAATTCCCCGTTCCAAGTCAGAATTATAACTCTTATGGAAAATTCCTCGTTCCAAATATGAATTATATATTTTTTTTTTCGAAAATTCTCTAATCCAATCCAGAATTACATATAATATTGCTTCGGAAAATTTCCTATTCCAACTCAAGATTATATTTTTTCTCGAAAATTCACTTTTCCAAGCCAGAATTATACTTCATTAAACTTCTTTTTTAAATTCAGACATAACTCAGAATTATAATTCTTTTGGAAAATTCCCTGAACCAACTCAAAATTATCATTCTTCTCAAAAAATTCCATATTCAGAGTTCATATATATGTTCAATAATTCTTTTAGAAAATTCCCTTTTCAAATTCAGAATTGCAGATCTTTCCGAAATCCCCTGTTCCAAATCAGAATGACAGTTTTTGTATTTTTTTTTTAAACGTAAATCTCTCTTCATTTAAAAAAATATACATTTACAATTTCAGATAAATACTAATTTGCGAGTTTTAGTGTATACCGGATTTCAAGATTTCAAATAGCTCAAATATTTCAAAATATTTTAAAAAATGCAAACAGCATCACTTCAATATTATCGTCATTTTCGACAATAAAGTCTTTTTCATTGTTCGTTTCATGATTGAACAAACTGAGAATAATAAAATATCAAAAGACTTTCAATATTCCCTTTAGTACAATCGAATGAAAAGTCCCGATCACTAATTCAAATTCCCGGTTTTTCCCCGATGAACAAATTTCCCGGCCTTTTCCCGGTATCCTGGTCAGGCAGACACCCTACGTTTAGTATTATTATCTATAGTTCCCGTAACCGAGAGGCAAAAACATATTTCACCCCACCTACTAAAATATTGTCTTTTTCAAAGACGAATCAAAATATTTAAATACATATTATAAAAGAATCTGTTATAGTTTATGAGAACAAAGTCCGACACCCTGAGTATTTCAATTAATGTAAAAAAGCAATCATACGGCTCCGTGTTGATAATTTGCGCTGAAACAGCAGCTGGTTTCGTTCCAGATAGACCGGAATTAGTGACAGTTTCGCCTTCTTCTTTGAGTTGGTCTACGAACGAGTCAACGTCACGAGATTTTCCCCCCAATTTCATCGCACCAGGTCCAGCTGAAGATTTCCTACAAAATGGAATCACTTCTTAAAACTAGTTCCGATTGTATACGTGTTAATTAATATTTACATAATATTAGCACTGAATTAAGGAACTTACGGTACTGATGAGTACTGAATTGGTTTGACTGGTTCAGCAACATAATTTGCTGAATCGCCGATGCTGGGAGTAGATGGGAAAGAATTACTGCCGTACCCGCTACCAAAGCCGGGATTCTTAATTCCACCTTTTTTGTTCGCCTCCAATCTCTGCCTCTGCAGCTCCTTCGCCTTTTCTCGCATTTTATTTTTCGCCTCGCGTTCCTGAGTGAACCTGACCGCCTGGTACACCCTTTCCTCGTGAGAGTCCATTTCTACAAATGTTCTAACTTGTGCCAAGTTGACACTTTCTCTATAACCCAAAGCCACTATTTCGTCGAATGCGAATATTAAATTAAATGCATTTTCTGCTATTTCCAATTCGTCCATTGATTTACAATACTCTGGAAGCTGAAAATACATTTCAATATATATTATACAATAGACATGGATCTTAGGTTTGAAAATACTGTTTAGGAGATTTGATTAGAGAATAATATAGCGAATGCTGCAACAACTTACAACGCGTGCAAAGAGTCGCAGTGTTTCCAGATCCTCCAGAATATTACTGGCTTTCGTTGTTATGAGTAACATGTATAATTTCTCTAATGGCTGATAAACATAACGTACTGAATCTGTCTCGACAAAAGTGTGTTGTTTGCCGGAACTCATTAATTTTGGAAATGCAGCTAATAAGCCTTCTATTCGGGCTTTTGTCATTTCCACAAATTGCCGAGAAATAATTGCTGTAATAAAAATATATTTCAGACTCCAGCAATATTATAACTGAAGATATAAAATAGAAGAGACGATTTCGAATATTTTCTGTATTAGCTACTTTTCTACCAAAATAAATTTAACTTTCTCTTAAAACTATTTTAACTTTTGTGAAAATCTATTCAAATAAAGTCTTCCCCTAATTAAATATTTAATTGAACAATACTCTTAAGAAATGAATTCCTCTCGTGTGAGAAACATCCAATCACTATTAACGTAAATATTACAAACTGGCTTCACAATCCAAACATCTGACGAGATCTAATTTAAATAAAATAGAGCCGATAAAACCCAAGTTTTGAAAGGTGATGACACGAGTGTCATGACATTACAACTGACGTTTGACTTCAAACGCCGGGTTAAGTACACCTCGATGAAAAAATAATATCGAAATTAGGGATTTTTAAAAAACACATAAGATCACTGAAAACCTTCAAGAGACACTACAGAGATTTTGAAAGGACTATTTGATTGAAAAAAATGTGACTTACTTTTGCCTGCCTTCGTACATACTGCAGCAGCAATGAGCACCTACAACACGAATCAAAGTTGTAACATCACAAAAAAGCACTAACCAGAAGTTTCGTCTTGTTCTGCATATTTTCTGCAAAATAAATACTCACCATTGTTAGGCAGGATACTCAAAAAGGGTTAAATCCTAAAATAAACCTTGTGAAATGCCTGCATATGCAATTCACATCCGCCACTACATATATATATAGGCAAATGTGTGCCTAGCTGACGTGTGTAGTCCTAAGAGACGATTTTCAATGAATTCCTACTATTGTCGAGTTTACAATCCACGTAGCCATCCACGTGAAACAACCCTTGGACAAAATTGTACGAATTATGAGTATGATAACCTCTTTGGAAGTGATTAAATTAATAACCTAGAAAATTGACTTCCGGGGTCAATTTGATGTTTATAAGAGCACTGGATATGAATTTGATGTCTAATATACAAATCTGTGTATTTTAGGTATCGAAGAAGACTCAATTCTACAATTTAATCTATTTAATCAGGGGCTTTCACGCCCAATGATGATCTACAAATTCTTCCTTGTGGTGACTTGGTGATGTGTCAAAATCTGTGTCGTCTGCACTGCAAGGTAGAGTCGTTGAGATGGAGAGACTAGTAATGAACCGTTTCAGAAATTTATACTTTTTGAAAGTTTCAGCTGAAAATTTCAAAGTCAGTGAAACTTTTGAAATTTAAGCATTTTTAGCTACATTTATAATAATTATAAATAGAGAATGCCTAATTTACATCTGAAAACGGCTTTTCTTTTCAAAAACTACATCATCTTACTTTAAAAAAAGTGTCAAAACTGTTTTAATATCGAATAAACTGAGTCAGATCCAAGCCAACCTTGTCAGAACCTTGTTATAGGTTATTAGGTATTTCAAGTTCTGACGTCAGCTGGCAAGATAGCCGCATGCCGAGGGACAAACAATCATACCAATTGCATGGGACGAAACTTTATTCTTTTAATACCTTGGAAAAAATGATATTTCACTGGTGCCGCCATGACACTTTACTTTTTGAGAATTTGAAAGAGTCCGGCATTTTCTGCTAAAAACATGTATCCTGTATGTACAATGTTTCAAAAGTTGTCTTGACAAAATAAGATGTATCAGGCGTAGATTTATTTTAGAATAAATTTAGAAGCTCAGTGAACATTTATGAAATACTGCTGAGGTTGTTGAGTTGTTGAAAGTAATATCAATTTAAGTAGGAAAAAATAAAACGAAGTGAGGTTATGATTACTCTATACGTATTAATATTTTTGCACTTTTCACGCATATTTGAAAGTTACTTTTTAGTGCTTTATTATCAGTTTCTTTTCTTTGGAACTAAAATGCACGGTTTCCAAAACAATATTCAAGAAATTTAAGAACCTAGAAAACCAGATAGCATAACAGTTTGCGTCAAACTTGCCGCCCTAATAGCACGGAACGTTCCGGGAACGTTCCAGGAACTAGCCGCTGGGACTTTCGAAACGTTCCACTGGAACGTTCCAGGCACGTCGCTGGGCCGTGT
>JAUMHM010000050.1:9412830-9429219 GCA_032362435.1 Melikaiella ostensackeni | reverse complement strand
AAACTTCTTAGAACCGCAGAACACACACGACTTAAAACATATCGTTTCATTACTCAGAATTGTAGATTATATTTTTTTGCTCTATATACATATATACAATAGTTGAAATAATCCAACGTATTCCTTCTGGACCAGGCCAGACCTTCATGATTAACTTAAAGCTTAAAACTAAGAGGGTAAACACTTTTCCTCATCTTCAGGGAAGTAATTATAAGTTCAATAAACTAACTCGGCTTGTTTGATATCGATGAAATTTACATTTAGCTGATGTTTATTTTGTGTTCTATTTTTAGCATCTTCATTTTATTAACCTCAAATTCAACGAGGTCTGGTGTATATTCTACATATTAGCGTTACTGAATGCTCCACTTGTTTGTTTGTGGTTTTATATAACACTTATATACGTATATAATATCGACTGCTTTCAATAATAATTTATCGATCATAAGTCGATGCTCGTCCCAGTTTTTTCACCTATCATTTGAAACTTCTATCTTTAGGACATGTCGTTTTTATGTTTTAATATTAAAAGTAGCTTGTGTCAACACTTACTCGGATACCTGGAATGATGATGATAAAACACGTGATTTTTTAAACGAATTGTAATTTAGGTACAAGACGAGAGGGTCTCGAGCATTGCTTATTTTGACCGTGAGACTCTTCGGAGAATTTCTACGATGAAAACAGTCAGGGCCGTTTACACCATTTCCAGTAGGAATACATAATATTAATTAACTGTATTTTGTACAAATGTATATTCTTGTTATCATAAAGGATGGACCTTTTGCCTCAAGGATGCCGCGCGTCTTCCCCTGTCCGCCGGATTCCCTCCGTCATACAGTGTGAGCTGGCAGAATTCTAAGGACGCAGTAAGCCGAGGCGCAGTATATCGAGAGTGTAAAAGAAAAGCAAAATTTCTAAATTTCTTCATTTTTCTTAGTTTTTAACCACTGATAAAAAAACCATAATGGATAAATGGATGAAAATATTTTGCCTCGAATACATCACGACTGGTTAACACTTTTGCCAAATTTCAACCCCCTAGGACAAATATTGTAGGGGCTATGAGTGGTAAGCGACAGATGGACGGACGGACATTCGACTGTCGTTATAAGGGTTTCCGGCGTAGCCTGCGAAACCCTAAAAATTAAAAATTATTGTCGGATAAGGCAGCAATTTTGAATTATGAGATATTATGCGGCTTCAGAATTGGGTGGAATGGCCTTGAAAAATGTTGACATCCCTTGTCATTTGATTTCGATGAATACTTACTTGTCTGGTTTTAAGTCACGGTGGACGATTCCGTAACTGTGTAAGTATTCGACGGCTAAAACTGTCTCCGCGAAGTAGAACCTGGCCATGTCTGGAGGGAGTGGACCTATAGTTTTCAAAAGATTGGCGCAATCGCCACCCTCAACGTACTCCATAACTAAACACAAATGTTTCTGAAAGAGAAATTTAATGTGGATTTATTCTTGAGACTACTTTCTGAAAGTTAAATATTTTATACTTGGAAAATAAAGATATGCACCTTCGTTTCAAAGCTACAGTACATGGAAACTACAAAAGGGTTGTCCGTGAAGCTCATTATGTCTCGTTCAGCAAAAACTTGTTCAACTTGGTTTCGCAGCATCAAATTATTTTTATTTATCTTCTTCAACGCAAACCGCTGCCTTGAAGACTTTTCTTTAACCAAATAAACCGCACCGTAAGCACCATTGCTGATAAGTTTCAACACTTCATAATCACTCTCGCTTGGTACTTTCTGAGACTTGCTGTCGTCTTCCTTGCAGGAACTTGAAGATGCCAATTGTAAATTACTATCGCTAGAACTAGCAGAGTCTTCCAAATTTTTCAAGTCTTCTTGTAATTCTAGAAGTTAGAAATACGTTCTTTTCCAATCTTAATTCTATCAGGGTTGCTAGAGAAGTCCGGTTTAAAAATTACATGACATTTCCAAGTTTTCCAGGTCTACTTTTGATAAAATTCCAAGTTGACTTTTCGAAAAATCCAGTCAAATCTTTTCAATTTTAACACATTCTACTGTTTGAAGACTAATTTACCAACAATCTCTTGTACAATTATTAATCAATTCAAACCCTGGCGGAACAAATTTTTACGACAAACAACAAAGTTCTATGAAAACGTCATTTTACAGATGATAGTAAAAAATTATAGATTTTGTAATAGTTCGACATAGAAAATTACAAAGTATGAAGAATCAAAATTTTTAATGAATAATTATAAAGTTTAATGATTTTGTATGAAAAATATAAAGTTTCTAAAAAGGTTATGAAAAACTACAAAACAAAACGTAATCTTAATTTTGTATCGTTTTTGTAGAAAATTACGAGTTTCTACACAGAATTATGAATAATTACACCTTTGTATGAAATTTTACGAAAATATACGTCTAGAAAAACTAGTAGTTTTTCATATTAAAAAAAAAATGACAAATTTCTACACATAATTATGAATAGACACAATTTTCTATGAAAAAATAGGAAAATCTACAACCCCATAATAAAGGTTTAGTTTTTCATAAATATGAATTTCTACAAGTAATAGTTTTTCATGTTTCATTTTTAGAAAATGACAAATCTCTACACAAAATTATGAATAAATACTATTTTCTAAGAAAAATAGAAAAATCTACAATTTAAAAAAATTACGAATTTCTATAAAGTTTAATGAATATGTAATTACATATTTCTATAAAAAATGTAGAACCCCAAATCGATAATTTTCTACAATTTTATATAAAAACTTCACCCTTGTAGAAGGCTTTAGTTTTTCGTAAACAATACTTCTAGAGTATTTAGATTTCCTCAATTTTGAAATTTCTTGACAACGGTGAGAGTTACGTGAAAACTGACAACATTATAAAGGTTTCCTAAAGGGGGATGATCCTCGTTCACCCCGAACTGAGACAGTATCAATATTTGCAAAATTACAGAAAATGCAAATTAAAAAACAGATCATTTCAGGGCTTAAAAAACTGTTGATGTATGGCGTGAATTGAATAGAATTGAGTCATACTACAATAAATTACGTCGAAATTCTTCCTACGAAAAACTGATCTCTTAAAGAGTATGCCATTCTACGGAAAAGTACGAAAATCCAAGATTTTTAATATCACTTTCTACGAAAAAAACTATTCCGAGTCCAAAATTCATGAAAATTCTTAGGAATTTTCATAGAAATTTACCAGAGTTTTCCTTCCAATTCACCAGGGAGTGTAAAGGGCTTTTCAATAATTATTAAATTCTAAACAATTCTCACTAATATTATTATAAAATCTAAAAAAATTCTAGAATTATAATCATACTATTTTTATTAGGGGAAAAAATCAATTCTAAGCAATTCACAAATTTAAAATTCGCCACGAACTACTAAAATAATTATTAAGACTTTGATGTAGGTGCAAATAAAAAAAAATCCATGACTTTTCCAGGTCCGGTAGCAACCCTGCCTATGATATATTCAACAACGTGGGAAATCAGAGAGAAAATTTAAACATACCTGAAATTGGATCTCTGTTCAAGGACAATTTGTTAATGATGTATTGGGGAATATCAGTCTTAATTCCTGCATTGAACTTAGCCTGTCCTTCGGCCTGTTCGAGCAGATGATAAAATTCTTCAGGGTCGAACTCGAGGCATTCTAGGAGTCTAGCAGGTCGGGATATTATCAAAAGTAACTTTTTTATTAATCCAGTTAATCGCGTGGCTGCCTCTAGCGACTTGTCCTTAGTCTGAAATTTAAAGTAGTAATTTTTTCACGTTTTTGCTACAAACCAAGGTGCGATGCCTGGAGTATGATATGGATAAAATACTAACCTCCATTAACAAGTGTTCCAAATTTTCACTCATTTCATAAAAGTACCTTGTCGTTATTAGCTTTTCCTGCGATTTTTGTAGACAATCTCGTGCCATTTCGATTACCTGATGATGCACAAATCGTAAAATTGGCAAAGAATCTGGCGTCATGTGAGTAACTACCTCATACTCGTCAATCTCCTTATTCTCATTGATGAAATTGGTCAAACGCTCTTCCATCTGTTGTGTTGCCTAAAATAGATATTCACAATTTTACTTAAAATTCAGTATAAAACCTAATTGATTAAAATCCAATATATGAACCTTACCTTCGGGAACCGTTCTTTATAGAGAGTATTCATCATAACAATTTCATTATCCATGACTGGAGATCGACTTGGACTACTGTAATTGTAAACAATTTTTTTATGAAGTTTTTGAATTTCCCAGAAAACAAAACTCTTTTAAATCTCGTGTTTTGCGCTGTACCTTAAACTTCGAGAACGAGGACGATGCAAAGGTGACATCCGTCCTTCTTCATCGAGATTAGATCCGTGTCCAGGAATGCCAGAAAAGTTTGTACCGGGGAATCCTGGATGAGAAGAACAAGGTGTTCCGGGTTTAGAAAAGTGACAAGAGAGCATTCGTAATTCATCTTTTGTAGGGATGTTTGGTAATTGGTGTAAACGTTCTTGGCTGGAACACTGCGACTGAAAAAGCATTTTCATTCTAATTGGAAATCAGATTGATAGGAATAGAGTAGAAATAAAAATAACGATTGGAAAATATAATGAAATTACCGAAACATTACTCGAGCCAGGAGTTGTTCCATATCCACTGGATGGCAAACTTGCTACCGACCATCGTCTTCCATCTGCTGATCCTGAGGCTCCTCCTCCAATCCTATTGTGACGTTAAATCTTATTCATTAATCTGATGAAAGAAACTCTCATTGTTCTGATTAAACAATATTCCCAGGGACTTGATTACTAAGCTCCAATTCTTACGATGAGTTTCGCTGATTACAGGAAATTCTCTCATTCTGAGTCACTTTAAGCCGTATACATAATAGAAATTATAAATACATGTTTACTTATAAACGCCTTTACACGTATCGATTTCATTTAGGGCCACTTGTGTCAGCAACGAAATAAAAATTTCATTAGACAAAAATAGATACCTTTTAATTGGAGCAAAAGCAAAATGTGGACTGGATGACATCCTAGGACTCTCTAGGGGACTGCCTACAATCGGAACGAATGCTATATTGGAGAAAGAAGGAAAATTGTCTTTTAAATTAACATAACCCAAGTAATTTTTCGCATAAAATGCAAATCAATCACTTTTAAGAAAAAATTCACTAATTGATTTCTACTAGAATATGCAGTTCCTAAAAACTTTTCGTTAGGAAGCAACTGAAATTCAAATTATAAATAAAATTAAAGATTGATTTCAATTATACTTCAATAGACATTTTATTATAGATGAGTCGAGGAAGTTATGAAACTGGGTTTTAAACGAAGCCCAGGGCTGAATTTCCGTGTCGGAAGGTAACCTTCTATCAGGGTATTCTTAGAATACTTATTTTTTGGAAGACGCTGAACTATCATTGTTACGACATTTTCATGGTTTCACAATTTTCTATTTCCATGAGAAATAATTTTAAATTGCTAAATAAATTAAAGTTACTCTATTCAATTATTATTAAATAAAATATTACATTACATATTAGATCCTCAAAATTCCAGTTTAAATTTAAATAAGATTAAATATTCGTTAAGTTGGCAGAGATCACACGTCTATTTATTGGCTTTTGCCAAAGCATGTGATCAAATAATTATCACACGCAGATATTATCAAGAATATTACACAAACAGTCACCGCAAATACAAAAGTATTTTAAAGAAGGGGAAAATTTTTACCTGATAGAGGTGAATGACATCGTGGTAAAGTAGGCGAGGTTGTTGAAATGAAAGATTTGCGATGAGCTGCCTTCGCTACACGTCGAGGTATATTAAAATCACGCTAAAAAAACATTTATTATGTCATATATTTAATTCTATATTTTCGCGGGCCAAAATATTTATTAATTTTCCTCGACGGAGGGAATCCAAAAATAGAACAACAAAAACGTGTTGTCTTGCTGCCAATGTCACAATTTTCAAGTTTAAATTTATCTTTGTGAACTGTAACAAACATCTTTGTTACAATAAACATTGACTAATTCTCGAGAATATAAATAATTCATTCATAAGAGTTTGAATACTAATTTGAGGAAAATCCAGTAAATTAATTGATACTTAATACTAACCATGTGAACTGAGAGAGAAGGTGCAGATTTTCCAATTGCAGAATTTCTCATGCGCACCAGGTTCGACATTTCTCCGCTAACTAAAAATTTAATTTTTAATTTTATTACTAAACATTTAGAAATACAAAATATGTTAAGTAAAAGTTAAAAAGTGTAAGACATTTAATTACCTGGACGAACAGGCGCTTCTTTACTTTCGACTTTTGGTGGTAAAGGTCGTCGAGAAGTCTCTGCTTCTGACTTTGATGGTGCATCTTCCGATTCGACTTGGTCAAAGACAAGTACACGAGCCGGATTGTTATGTGAGCGAAGGCGAGGTCTGCTAGGTCGATTCCTTGCTTGATCCATTGTGCTTGCTTGATTCTTTTTTAAACAATAAAAACGAAGTTCTAAGCTTTGAAAACAATTTTTCTTGTCAATTCTCTAAAACTCCAAGCTTGCAGAATAATTACAGAAAAGGTGCAGTGAAAGGCAAAAGTACTCTGCATTTCTCTACTAATTCTTTTTCTCCGTAACATTATCTAATTTCTTTAAATTTCGTTCCTTCCCAATTTGCAGAAAAATGCAGGGGACGAACAGAGAAAAGCGGAGTTTTTCTGCATTTTTTTGAAAATATTTATCTCTTCGTGGTCATTTCTCTGCAAATATCTGCGTGAATATAACCGTGAGATCAATTCAGCAGAGAAATTGCGAAGTCCTACAGATTAAAGAACGGAGATTTGTTCGTATTTCTCTGCAAATATTATTGCAGGAAAACCGCGGACAAAATGCAGAAACATATTTCACCAGGGCACACATAAAAAAAAGGGTTTTGAATAAATAAATATACAAAAATTAAAATAATATTAAAAAAGCAGATATGCTTAGGGCCTAATGAAATTTATAAACAGATGTTTAATTTCGATATTTGTTTACAAAAAGTTGTACATTTTAGATACAGGGTAAGCAACCCAAATTTTGGCACTGTGCCGATGGTTATTACAATAAGCTTAAAGGGGAATAAAATTAATTTTTCATAAATAAAAGCAAGACATCATTAAATTCCGTTAAAATGAATATATGTAATTTTTAAAATTTAATAGAAATTATAAAATTTAAGAATATTATGTTAGATAATCAATAAATTATTATTTTCTGGAATAGATGTTCTTTGATATAATAGTAAAAAATTAAAAAGTTATTAAATTCGGAATATTTAATTTAAAATTGTAAATTTCTTAAGCCTATATTCTAAATTGTTAAAATTTCAGAAGCTATAAATTTAAAATTCTCAAATTTTGAAAGACTCAATCCGAAATTATTCAATTGTAAAAGCTTTTAATTCAAAATTGTTTAATTTAAAATCAGACACTTTGAACGATTACAACTGAAAAATGCTCACTGAGGCTTTGAATTTCAATTGTAAATTTGGAAGGATTACAAATTGAAATAAAAAGATACAGTTACAGATAGAAGAAGAAGAGTTTATTGTATAAAGTTGTTTTTTTAAATGCAGATACAGTTTTCTTAAATTAATCAATTTTAAATGCAACTAATTTGTAATTTTCTAATTTATAAAGCTTGAGCCTGTAAGGGTTTAATTTCAAATGTTTTAAATTTGAAAATCATTAACTATCAAAATATTTATTTGAAACTGTACAATTTTTAACGATTTAGACTTGAAACTGTACAATTTAGAATAATTAACTTCTTAACTGAAGAATAGACCTGCAGAAGGACCTTTTGCGCCACTTTTTTCGAAAATGGTATTATTGACTCCAAAAATAAGATAAATTGTAATACATACTGTAACAAAAGGATTTTTTAAATGTCATTTTTCACATTTTTTTGCAAGTTTTTGCAATTTTTTTAACTCAACAGCTAGACATATATCTTGTTTTTCCTAATTTTAATTGCAAATTAGAGTTTAAATCACCGTCTAAAGTTGAAAAAGCATGCGCCTTGAGCGAAAAAAAATTCCCCTCTATAATTTTTCGGAACTGGATTTGTCTGAACAGCATTTTTTTAAATTGTATGACACTTTCCATCAAACTTTTTTTTTATCAATTCAGCATCTCAATAGCTAGAAATGAAACTTTTTTTCTGAATTTGAAATTTGGATTTTTAATCACCGTCCAAAGTTGAGAAAACCTGCGCCTCGAACGAAAAAAAATGATGATGAAATAATGAAAAAAAAATGAAAAATAATGAATGATTCAATCTCAAATTCTTCAATGATGAGCGCTGACAATCTGAAATTGTTCCATTTATGATCGTTTTTAATTTGGTATTAGCTTATCAATCAAGATCAATTCAATTAAAACCATAGGAACATTTTTACACGTTTTAAAGTGTCATTATAAAATTATTCCACATCTCCTATAAAAATATAAACACTGAAGTGCTTTGTTGAAAAAAAAAACAAATTAGAACCATTCCTATTATTTTGGTATAATTAAACACATTAGTGTGGGGATGATTAACTTATCAGCTTTGTAATTTATACATTCTATCATAGATAAAGTGAGTGACTTCTTGTTCTTTTGTTCGGTAACTGAACACCAAAATATAATTACAGGGACCATAGCAGTTTAATAGTAAAAAAATTTTTTTTCGAAAAAGGGGATTAAAAGGGGATTTCATTTATTATTAAAAACTTTTTATATCATATTGGTATCTCGTGAATATTGCACGAAAGTGCCCTCTAACTTATAAACTTCCAACCTCTGAACGATTAACATTTGTATTATTTAATTAAAAATTAATTTTTTTGTTGAAAATTCATATTTTCAAGTCAAAAGTTCAACTGCTTTGTAGAAAATTCGTCTTTTAGGCTATTAAAATTTTTTTTGGCTTCTTGTAAGTGATGGCGGGGGGTCGTCATACAAAAGGTGTGTAGTCCGAAATTTGAAACACTTTAGGCCCGGGTTTACACATTTTATCAAATAAATCATTTAGGGAATATTTGAAATTGGTATTATCAAAAAGAATCTCTTTCAAAGCGTCTTGTTTTCTAATGTCTTGAATTTCTGTTTATGATTCTTGAAAAATGAATAAAAAATTTGTAAAAAAAAGGGAAAAAAGGATATTAGATAAAAAAGTGGGACGAACTGTAATTCCTGTAATTATTATAATTCTAATTATCGGTCACGCCTTTTTCAATATTTCAGATAAGTAAATAAAATCGATCTCTTTTACTTAATCTATCCGAAAGTCAAATTTTATTCTCTCAGTTTTTTAAACGTAAACTTACTCTGAAGAAATAAGTGCCTACCACAAAATTCAATAATCCTCCACTGTTTACATTAATTTCCGGTTAAAATTCAACGCAGCTGCGTGCTGAGATATAATTGTAACTGCATAATAAACATAAGGATAGTATGAATCATGAAACAATCTGGGGGTACAAAGTTTCCATTTAACTGAAAAGAAAATCGAAGGGTCCTAATCGTAAAAAGTAAATAAATTTTATTTGCTGTCTCGAAACATGTAAAACTCTAAATTTTTCATTACCTGAAGAATATCGACAAAAATATTATTTACGTAAACTAATTTACATACTAAATAAAGTCATGAACGTGTCATGAACATAAGGAATTTCGATCTAATAAAATATTTAGTTTACAGAACAACTATAACTTGAAGCAATGTAAAAAGTTTTTATGAACAGATATGAATAAATAATCCAGTAGCTCCTCCAGGGTCTAGATGATTTCGGAATATAAAAAATGTCTGTCTTTCAATAAAATAAATTTAAATTTCTTAAATCAAATAAAAATTCTTATTGACACTTTAATACTGATGTTGCACTAGCATAATAATTATCGTCAAACACTTTCGTTAATCATAAATCGTTAAGCTCCCCTGTGGTCTGAAATTTTCAGAGGTCTCATGACACACTGAAAGGTCACGTTTGTCAAAATTGAACTTACACATTTCTGTTCCACGCTGACAATTGCAAACAAAAATACGGATGGAATTAAAAACCACGATTACAATAACACAACCACAATTGATTATTATTCTTTTGTTTTCTGACAAAATTAAAAATTCTGACTTAGTGAAACAGCGAGTGTGAGCAAACTAAAGTAGATTTCAGAGCAAGGTGAAACAGTGTCCTTCTGGTTTTATTCCTGAAAGTATAGCGGGTGAAATTTACCTGAAAAATCTCGCAGAAATAGTCAGGCAAGGAGGATTTGAAGAGAAGGAGTTCCGAACAACACTAAGCGCGCACAGTGCAGTTGACAAATGGGACGGATGGGATTTCGATGAGAAAATGATGTATTTCGGCTCCAAACCCCATTATGACAGATGAGCGTTCCCGGGAACCTCTGGATATTGGGGGTCTTAAAATCACAATCGCATTTTTTTTAGAGGAGGGAAATTAATTACGAAACGCGAAGCGACCATGAAATCTGACTCATTTCATGATGGACACGGACACAACGTTCACAAACACACATGCAACGTGCGCGGGAGCCAGCCGCCAGCCTAGTGACCCTATGTCGATCCTGGCATTCCCTAGACAGCCATATTTGAACTTTAATCAAATAAAAGAGAAAAACTCCAAGAATTTTGCAATTTAATAATCCTTTCCAGTTTCTTCTTTGAGTTTTATTATTTCACCTCAATTTCATCCAAAATATGGCATTGTTTAAACTGTTTAAAAGCAGTCTTTTTTTTTAATAGGACAGATACGTATTAATTCCCGCCTCGACTTTTTAGTGCCAATATGACTTTTGGCTCTCATGCTAGAGTTTGATGTCAGACCGGAACTAATCCGCTGGGGGCGCTACTGCGCTTCTGTCGGACAAACACATACGTTATAAGGGCAGAATAATGAAATAATTAATAAAAATATACTATCTGGATAAGAAATGACCTTGAGAGTTTTATAATTTATTCCCAAATAGATAAACATTATTGAAGGTTGCTATAGGTCAGGGAATTCCAGAAAATCAGGGAATGTCAGGGAAAACCTGAATGAATGAGGGAATTTTCGAAAAACTGAAGTTGAACTACCATATGAAGCTGGTACAAGAACGGGCGGCGCAGTAACGCAAGATGGATGTACGTCACTCATTTATCAGTTTTCTCAATTTATTTTATGGATTTAAATGTTTATTCATTAAATTCTCATGTAAAATTATGTAAATTCAAAATTTTTTAACACTTGTTTTTAATACAAAATTCAACTTTTGAAACTTGAATTTTCAACAATTGAATTTACAAAAGTTGAATTTTTAAAAGTTGATTTTTTAAAAGTTGAATTTTCAACTTTTGAAAACAGAAAAACATTCAAAATTTAACTGTTGAAAATTAAATTTTAAATTTTCTTTGATTTTCAACCATTGAAAATTCAAGAAAAATCAAATTTTATATTAAAAACAAGCGTTTAAAATGTTATATTTACATAATTTTGCATGAGAATTTATCAAATAAACATTTCAATCCATAAAATAAAAATTTTGAAAAAAGTCGAATTTTTCGAAAACATGTCGCCGTTTTTTTGTTTGAATTTTCAAGAATTAATAGTTCACTTTTTTTGTTTGGTAAACATTCATCATTTTAGTTGAATTTTGACTTTTTGGTTTGAAAGTTCGTCTTTTTAATGAAATATCAACTGTTTTGTTAAAAGTTCCTTCTTTTGGGTTGAAAGTTTAAATGTTTTGTTGAAAATTCGTCTTTTTAGGGTTGAAAATTAAACTATTTTGGTTGAAAATTCGTCTTTTTGAGATTGAAAATTAAACTATTTTGGTAGAAAATCCAACTATTTGGTTGGAAATTAACTTTTTGTTAAAAATTCATATTTTCGGGCTGAAAATTCAACTGCTTTGTAGTAAATTTGTCTTTCTGTGTTAAGATTTCAACAATTTGGTTGAAATTGTTTTTTTTTCATGGACTGAAATATCTTTCTTGGTTGAAAATTCAACTCTTTTGATAGATTTCGTCTTTTTGGTTTGAAGCTTGATCTGCTCTTCTGGTGGAAATTTCTTCTAATCATCTTTTTTGGTTAAAAATTCAACTGGTTGGTTGAAAATTCGTGTTTTCGGTTGAAAGTTCAACATATTTGTAGAAAATTCCTCCTTTTGGCTTGAAAGTTCAACATCTTTGTAGAAAATTCGTCCTTTTGGCTTGAAACTTCATGAATTTCGTTGAAATTGTTTTTCTTTCTTGACTGACATATCTTTCTTGGTTGAAAACTCAACCCTTCTGTTAAATTTCATTTTTTTTCATTTGAAACTTCATCTCTTTTGGTAAAAATTTCTTGTAATCATCTTTTTTAGTTGAAAAGTAAACTGTTTGGTTGAAAATTTTCAACAAAAAAATGTTTCAACAAAACTGTTTGGCAATTAATTTTTTTATTGAAAATTCAACTGCTTTGAAGAAAATTCTTCTTTTTGGCCTTGAAACTTCAACAATTTGGTTGAAATTATTTTTCTTTCTTGATTGAAAAATTTTGTTTGAAAATTTAATTCTTTTGTTAATTTTCTTTCTTTTGGTTCGAAACTTCATCTTCTTTGGTAGAAATTTGTTCTAGTCGTGGATTGGCTACAAGATGAACTACTTTGTTAAAAATTCATCTTTTTGTTGAAAATTTATCATTTAGGTTGGGAATTCATCTCTTTGGCTGAAAATTCATCTTTTTGGTTAAAAATTTAACTATTTTGTTAAAGATTCGTCTTTTCTAGTAGAATAAGTTAATATTAACATAAATTTACATGAGAATTAAATAAACAGACATTTCAAATCATAAAAAAAGAATTTGAAAATAAGTCGATTTTTTCGGAAATTAGTCGCCACTGGAAAATAATGTTTTGGCAAATTAATAGTCATCCAATGAAATCTCAGTAGGAAACTTATGAAAATTAAAAAAAAATCCCAACTCTGATCATCTCCTTGTTAAATGCAGTCTTCGGCGTACTTAATATTTACATCTAGAAAAGTATGAAAGAAATTTTTTTTTCAAATGCGTTCTTTTTTTAGTTTAAAGTATTTTTTACTCTTCATTTTTATTTGAAAAACTAACTTTTAACTGATTTAAAAAGGCTACTCTTTAAATACTTTTTTATTTTATTTTTGAGGATACTTTTTTCTTCAGAAATATACTTTTTTTATACTTTTTTTAGTTCCATAGAGAACTTCGAAGCCTGTCTAGGCGTGAGGTTGTTTTTATGCCTGAAAGAAAAATTTATAACGGTAAAGGAAAATGAAAAATTGGTCAGAGAAAAGTCAAGGAAAGTCAGGGAATTTCGAAATTAGGATTTTGTAGCAACCCTTATTATTTTAAATATGCAAAATCTGTTCAAATTTTCCAAGATATAGCGAAATAATTCATAAATAAGTATACGTGTTCTAAACGAAATTTGGAATTAATGTTTAAAATACTTAATGAAATTCATCTGTAATAATTTCCAAGTTTGGATTTTAAAATTATTCTTCAGGCGTTTGTTTATAAAGTTTAAAAATGAAATTTTTCAATTTTGAATCTGTTTGTTTTTAACGAGTCAAATTTGCAACCATGTAATTTTATAAATTAAATCTAAAATTGTTAAAAAATTGAGTAGCTTAAGTTAAAAATTATTCTTCTGATGTTCGCTTTTCATTTGAAATTGTTTGTAGATGTTAAGGGTTATAACGGGGATGCATAAATCAATAAGATCTATAAATAAATAATAGTTAGAAATAAAATTGTGATACGGGATTGAAAATTTAGGTTTTGATCCAACTATTTTTTTCTCTACAAGGGCAAAAGGGCGGATTTTAAAGGGAATGATAATTTATCATTTTGTAACTAAAAGGAAGGCTTAGGTTTTTTTCTTTAAATAACTTCGTCTCAAAAAGTGAACATGTTTAAATGATAGCCTTAATGATTCCACAATTTTAAATTGAAATCCTCCCGAATCGATAATAGTTTTAAATTCAAATATTAAAAATCCCAGGACAATTGATCTACTAAATCTTTCAAAATTGAACAATTTTATATTGAAAGCCTTGAAAGTCAGTTTTAAATTTAATCATTTTATATTTATATATTATAAATTGTTTGATTTAAATTATAAACGTAATTGTTTGGTTTTTTAAATTCTTCGGGATTGTAGAATATCAGATTAAAAGACTTGATAGTTGCGCATTTTTCAGTTTGAAGAATTTGTAATTAAATAATTTTGAATTAAATTCATCCAGAATAAATTTGAAACAATGAAAAATTAAGAAAATAGTATGTTAAATACAAGCCTTAACAATGAGAAGATTTTTAAATTAGGCATTGAAAATGTAATTATTTTTTATTTGAAAATGTTTCCGAATAGTGAACATTTCAAACTCAACAAAAAAAACATTTCGAATTGGAAGGCTTAAAATTGTGCTGTTTCAAAAAGTGTAATCACAGCGATTTTTTTTTTATTTTTTTCAATTTTTAAGTTTCAATGTAATATCTTAAAAATTTTCATGTTGTCAATTTCATGTTGAACGCTGAATTTTCAACTTTTCCCTTTTACAAGTTTTAATTTTGCAATTAAAATTGAAATGGTTGAATTTTGAAAAGTATAATTAGCAATTTTAAAATTGTTAATTTTGAAATGATTTAAATTTTCTTAAAATAATTGAAGTTTTAAATCGTTTAAGTATAAAAAATGGTTAATATCACAATTCTGGGTAATTCAAGATTTTTTTTAGTTTTAAATGAAGATCAGATTCGTTTAACTTTCAATGTTCCGCAGAACATTTTATTTTTTATTTAAAATGTTTCTCATTTTAAATTACTTGCTCCTGAATAGTGAAAATGACAGTGAATTTATTTTTTGATCTTAGAAAAATTTTTCTAATCAATTTTAATGTTGGATTATAATTTTTTTAACGTAATAGCAATTTTAAATTCTAGAATTTCAAAAGCTTTGACTTTGAAACATTCAATTTAGTTGTCAATTTCAAATTGTCAAATTCTAATGGCTTGGAATTGGAAGATATTCAAATTCAAAAGTTTTCAATTTTAAATTATTCAATTTTGAATGCTTTAAATTAGAAATAATACAATTTAAATTTCTTTGAATCTTAAATGATTCAATTTCCCAATTTCTAATCTGAAATTATTCAATTTTCAACGCTTTAAATTAGAAATGATACAATTTCAACTCTTTTTTAATGAAATTGTCCAATTTTCAAGATTTTAGCCTGCAATTTTTCAATTTGGAAAGCTTCTCATTTAAAATTTCCCAATTTTAAACGCTTTTAATTTCAAATTATTCAATTTTAAATGCTTTTATTTAGAAATGATACGAGTTCAATTCCATTTCATTCCATTCAAAATAAATTGGAATAAATATATTTAATAAATAATAAAATGAATAAATAAAATAAATAATATAAAAATAATAAAATTAATTTATTTTAAATCAATTTAATTTAATTTAATTTAAACAATTTCAAATTTATTTTAATTCAATTTAAATTTAAATAATTATAAAAATAATAAAAATAATATAATAAAATATGAATAATAAATATATTTCGAAATTTTACCTAATCTAAAATTGTTTAATTTGGAATGTTTTCAATTAAAAATCATTCAATATATACTTTTTTAATTTCAGACGCTTTCAATTCGAAATTATTAATTATGGTTTCAGAAATTGGTAAAATTGTTATATCAAAATATCAATTATAAAAATCCAGGGACGTGAACGCGCACGTTCATTTATTGCTAGTAATAAATAATTCCAATGAATAAGAATGGAAGAATTGCAATGAGAAGTGTTCAAACTACTGAAGAATAACTTTAAAATCCAAACTTGGAAATTATTGACAGATTTCAATTTAAAAGAGATCGAAATTAATTAATCACTATGAAATTTGAAGCACCTACTATCACACTTAAAATTTATTTTACACACACTTATTTATGAATTATTTCGCTATATCTTGGAAAATTTGAAGATTTTGCATTTTTAAGATAACGTTTATATAACCAGCAATAAATTATAGAAATTTCAAGGTCATTTCTGGTCCAGAAAATATATTTTGATTAATTATTTAATTACATAGTTCATATCTAGCATCAAACTTTAGCCAGGGCTCCTATTCATAAGCCAGGGAGTCGGAGGGCTGGGATTTTCAGATTAATAAATTAAAAATTTAAAAGTCGCAAAGTTGATTATCGTTACAATATTTTAACTGTAATATAATGAATATCGTACTATGTATCATTTAAAATTAATTATATCTTTGGGATATCTTATATTAGTCAAATATCTTTGCATTAGTTGAAACTAACAATGAATG
>JAUMHM010000050.1:9361106-9374061 GCA_032362435.1 Melikaiella ostensackeni | reverse complement strand
AAAAATTGAACGTCTCATCGTTAATATTGTTGTTTTTATCGCGAACGTGTTAACGATAACAGTTTGGAAGATCATACTCGTAGTGGTCGACCATTGGAAGCATTAAAAAGTTGATTGATTCTTATGTACACTGAATGTTTTTCTGATTCCGAAGATAGGTATAAGTTGGTCATAGCAAATGCGTGATCGGTTGTTTGTTATTTAACATTTTCTATTTAGGAAGAAAAAATGTCATCTTCTTTAAAGTTATGAAATTAAAAAAATTATTTTGTCATAATCTGTTACAGAATTTAAACACACACAAATTTAATTGGAGGTATAAGTTGATTCAATCGACAATTTACAAGAAAAACTGTAAAATAGCGTTTCAATGAAACATTGTTTCTACATTACATTTTTTAACATTAATATGAAAACTTCAGAGAATCTGAGTAACTCAAATTCTCAAAAGTCACTGAACAAATTTAGACTAAAACAAACACACGTAAACATTTCAATTAACAATCATGAGAAACCAACATTAAAATGAGGATGGAAAAAGACAAACTCCAAAACCCCTTCCTTCTTTTTCTTTCATTCGTCCTCTTTTTATATTTTTATTTTCATTAATATTAAATCTGAAGCTGCTCACATCTTCCACCAACGTTTCGGTAGTCCGGGACCCACATAGGAGAGGTGGTATGCAATAATATGTCCCCGGAATTTTTTTAGTGGATATTGTACAAAATGGTCTCCTGAATACGACGGTATGAGCTGCTTTCGCGAATTCACGGTCATTCTCTAGATATTGTTAATTAAACATTTTTTGAGAAATCATACTGTATCTCCTGAAATTATTAATATTTTGACAAATTTTGTTTTGAAACTGTTAGGTGTTATTGAAATCAACCTTTTTTGTCGTGTGAAAATTCTTGTCCGCCTGATAGTTGTTGCAAAAAACACAAAAAAGCATATTATAAAAATCGATTTTTCTGCATTGCTTATGGATATTTTGCGGGTTCGTTTTCAGAATCAAGTAGATTATGGTAACACGCATAAAACTTCTTTTGCGCATCTTTGCATCTGACCCATAGTTTATGTAGAAAGAACATAAACAAGTTTTGCAACAAAGTTTCTTTGAAAACGATTTTAGCCTACAATTATTGAAATTTTTACACTTTATTTCTTGAATCAGTCAAAGGAACCATAGATGGAAAACATTTGTCTGAGACTATTTTCCGTATCTCGAATAATTTATGCAAAAAAAAAATTAAGATAAAAGAAAATAAATCTCTAAAGCTCAACAGCGACTGAAGATATGAACCGATTTTTTACTTTTTTTTTTATTTTCTCGTAATAAAATGAGGAAGCTGATACAGCGTATTAAAATTCCATTGAATAATATTATACAAAATTTTAATTTCTGTATACCGAGTCTAATCCTCAAACAATGGGACACTCGCGCGAGGGAAGCAACCGTCCGCTATACCGACACTAATCCTCGTAACAATGGATGGTCACGCCAGTAAAGCAACGGGCTCGGCAATGGGCCCCCCAAGACCCAACCATTCCTAAAAAATTTTAGCCGGTTGAATGAATTCAAAATTTTGTAAATTATTATTAAATCGAATTTTAATGGGCTGCATTAGCTTCGTTATATTATTACGGGAAAGTCAAAAAAAGATAGGAAAAAATCGGTCAACATATTCCATCCCTGGTAATCTGTAAAGATTTCTTTCCTTACTGAAGATATTAAAAGATTTTGAATCGACTTTTTTACATTATCATCAGAGAATGTATTAGATTTGTGTAAAATTTGCCCCCCTCCCCTTTTTGGCAAATTTCTACGTTTTGTGACCCCCTGAACCCGAAAAACATGTTTTTACGAATGTGTCTGTCTGTGAGCCTGTGTGTTTAGATTTTCAGCTAGTGAGCATGATAAATCTCGAAAGAATTGACCGATTGGATTGACGTTTAGTATACTCTTTTAGTGCCATACAATGAAGGTCAAGTTCGTTAGCCAGCCATTTTGGACAAAAATTCAAAGAGTTAGAGTATTTTGAAAATTTTTAAGATCACTTTTTCTTTAATTTTCAAATTCTATGTATGAATATTCGTAGTACTGAGAAAGTCGAACAATTTCTCTTCACGACTTTTTTCGATAAAAAGAAAATTGTGTGAGTTATAGCATTTACAAAATTCAAAAAAAGAAACGAAAATGAACATTTTAAGCCAAACAATGCAAGATATGAAAAAAAAGTCAAGAGAAAAAAAAACGTTTCTTTCTGAAAACCCTAAAATACTGTCATGAAAACTTTTCGAATTTTCTTGAGAAATCGAAAATTCAAATTTTGAGCCAAATAACGCGGGATGCGAAAAAAGTTAAGATGTCAAAATTGTTGCTTTTACGAAGACCTGTAAAATTGCTTCTAAACATTTTTGGTAGGAGGCATAGTTTCTTTTTTAAGTATAGAAAATAGTATTCGAATCTTTTAATTTTAATTTGTGAGCCAAACGACGCGAGATAAGAAAAAAATAGTCAAAAAGGTATAATTTGTTCTTTTCAAAGGTCAAATAAAATTGCTGTTAAACATTTTTTTGGTTTAAAAATGTATAAAGATAATACATGAAAATAGTATTGAAAGATATGTTGTTAAGAATTGTTATAGTCCAACTTATATTGACGCATACTTTTTGTTGTAATTGTAAAGAATAACATTAAAATAAAAAACAATGAGAATGTGCTCGATCAGTCGGCAGATGTAATAAAAAAATGTTAGAAAAAAACTGCCGGAATATTTTCATCTCCTTGATTTAAAAATTGTATTGTTTTAAAATGTTTGCTCAAATATTCGATAAAAGTTTTTTATCACATTTTACAAAATTTATAAAGCTTATCAACAAGAATAATATAAAAATATATTTTGTTGTTGTCAATGAGACAAATATGAATTTTACTAAAAGACAAGCATTTTCTTGCATTATTGAAAATATGTTTCAGTGTAGAAGGGAATGAAACTCTAGAGTCTCTAGACTCTAGACTACAACATAATTTGAAAAATAGGTTCTTCTTTGCAGTTGCAAAACAAGAGTTTTTCGCGTACTTTCTTTGTTCGCTTTCATTGTTCTGTCTAGAAAGGCTAGAAGGGCGTAGGATTTTTTGTATTACTTTCTCAGATCCTGTCAACGGCTACCTGCGGTATTTACTTGCCTCTGAAATTTTAAAGGAGAAAAACTAAATCGCAATCATATTTATGCTTCTCCCTTAACTTTACCGTGATCTTATCATGAAAACAGACAGTGAAGAAACGATGTTTTGAATATAAATAAAATCGGTAACCATTAAGTGCTTCAAATTTAAAGTTGAAAATAAAAACATATTTTCCCATGTTAAAATGACGAAAACTCCATAAGAAATAAAAAACAAAGTGTATATATATATGTATGTCCCATTTTATAGCATATTATAAAAATTGTAAAAATGCAACTTATAGGAAAAGTGTAGGCACCTACATGCAAACTTCAATTACATTTTTGTACTTAACAAATATATGTCCAATTTTAATGTTTATAACAAAAATTCGTTTTGCTTCTTTGTTTTGGTGCCTTGTCACAAAAGATTTTTTTTTTTAATAAGAATTCCAAACATTAATTTATTTCAAATGTGTAACTGTATTATCTGCTTTTTTTTATTTTTAAGTTTCATCCTCATACAGTTCATGTACCTAAAAAAAAAGAAAATTGCTTCCTACACGATTTGCACAATTTAATGAAAAATGTTCGTTTCAACTCATAATTTCGATTCTACTAAAACTTTTTTCAAATAAAACAATATTACTTCGCATAGGAAGGAGAATAATTTTTGTCCATTATTTTACCTATCAGCGCTTTTTTTGCAAACAAATATTGTTCTCAACAAAAAAGTGTCAGGAAAACGTTTGTTCCTCTCCTTTTCCTCTACCTAAATGCAAAAAAAAAATTTTCAAAAATATCATACGGTGGATGTCTTCTATCCTCTGTGGATGTCTTCTGGCAACTATGGGGAAAGGCGTCTGTCTGCAACAAGGAGGAAGGGAGGAAAGTTGGAGTTTCTAACGGAAAATCCGCAGTTACCGTCAGTTCGGGTCACATTGAAACCTTCAATGTGTCAAGCAAGGGGGTTTACATACCCTACAAGCAAATCGAAGCCCACAACAAGTGGCAAAACGGGGTTCTCTCCCACAAATCGAAGTGCACAACAAATATCATACGGTACTTTGATAATTGATTACAATGAAAATTTAGTTTAACGCTTATATCTCGAAAACCCCGAAAATGCCAGATAAGTGTCATGCAGATTCGGAATCAGGAGATCATTCTGAACAAGAATCATTAACAATATTACATGGCGCTCGCGAATCCGACGGAAGTGGGTACGGCGTCCGGACTATATAGCCCACTCATCCGGTCGGAAAAAAGGGCTATTTTCCGCAATAACACTCAAATGAAATTTTTGGCTTAAACTGTTTATTTCGGGGTTCTTATATACCACCTGGGTTTATTACAAAGATTTCGTCTCTCAACCTGGAAATACTAATGTATAAAGGCTTACAATGAGACTCGTAAAGCAAAAAAATATTTTTAAATAGAAAGAAAGTGAATATTTTAAGCTTAGTAAAACAGTCTATTTGAAAAATGATTCGTTAATTGTTAATAATTAATGAAAAAATTATTTTCGATCAATCACAGCACTTTATTCAGTCTAATGCGTTAGTGATTTATTAGGGCTAACAATAAGACATTGTTTTTTTTTATTTATGCAGCATTGAGCTCTCTTCAATTTATTTCCTTACAAGTTTTTGCATATGACTTGTAAAAATTGATATATTTCGAAAAAACACAAGTTGCATGTATTTGGCTAAAAAATGAGAAAAAAATGTGATTTTCGAAAAGTCATAACTTCGAAGTTTATGATGTTAGAACAACTTTTTTTTATATTTACGTGAAATTTTATATACTTCAATTCATTCTCTTGAACTATTACTGCAGCTTTCCCTGGAAACAAGCTATTTCCAAAATACTATAGTTTAGCGGTATATAATATAGTAGTATAGTAGTACAGTCAATTTGCCCTAAAAAATAGGTTAAAAGTAGTCAATTTTGACGGGTCGTATATCGCGATGTATTCATCTTAGAATCTTTTTGTTTGATACAGATAATTGCGTTGTTGAAAATTAAAAGAATTAACGGAATTAATTGAACACATTTTTTTTTTCTTAGAATTTTGTCCACTTTCTTTCCAGGTTGAGAGATGAACTTTTTGTAATAAACCCAAGTGGTATATAAATACCAGCAAATAAACAGTTCAATGAATTTTTTTTTAAATTTTCATTTAGGCGTTATTCCGGTGCAAAAGTACCAGGGCCTCGGCCCTGGTCTCGACCAGGGCCATATGATGGAAAGAGATCGACCGTTCTTCGACTTCATGCCTGTCTCTTCATCCTATGGCAGAGTAATTTACTTGAGAACTTGCTTCGACAATTCGGAAACGCTCCTGATGACTGGACTATTATGCGAGTAAGATTTGTAGCTGCAGGTAAAGACTTTATGGCTGTGAGGGACTGTGGGTACGAGTGTGTGCCTGTCTATGCAGGTTCGGTCTTGGAACTTCTGTAAGACCCCTGATGTCACGATACTGTTCTAATTCTTTCATACCTTATAGATATAGGGATTCCCAGACGAGAAAAGTGTGTGTTTATTTACAATTTTGAAAAAAATAGATTAGCGGTCTCATTGACAATTGTCCAAAATACATTTTCTTTGTCCCAATGAGTGTTATATGATTTAAAAAAAAAAACTATCGAGGAAATCAACATGTATGCCTTAAGTCAAATTTATGCGCCGTGAACTCCTGTAAGTGACTATAAAAAAATAATTTGAAAATTTCTATAACTTCAAGAGATATGACGTTTTTCCTTTAAAAATAAAAATACAAACAGCAAACCAAGAATTTGCTACAAAAAAAAATGCGACGTAACACTCAGAAAAAAATATCTTGAATAAAAAAACTTTTTTCTTGGCTATACATGAAAGTTTGGTAAAATAAAGAAGATTTTTGTTCATTCAACAAATATTGATTGAAATAAATTGTTTGGTTAAATATTCCGTCTATAAGAAGGTTTGGTTGAAACAACCAAGAATTTGGTTGGATCAACCAAATATTTGATTTCCATATAATGAGAATATTCTATGGCTGTACCAACAAAGATTTTGTTGCACTACAGTATAGGCACTGTCGACAGTATTCACAGGTAGTGGGCGTTATCTATTGTATATCTAGGATTACTCATTTCGGACTGAGTTTCTCAGGAGCTTCCTAGCCACGCTCGACCTTTCTTAAGAGGACTGGGTACATGGTCTTTTGTAAGGTTATTGCTTGCTACTATTTTCTCCAAAAGTATAGTGAAAAATATGATTTATGTGGTATGTCTGGGTTCGTACGTGAATAAGCTAGGACCGATATTCGTCAAATTTTAATGAACATTTATTATATTAAAAATATGCATGGTTAAAGTTACCCTACTTTTGGAGACTAATTTCTCGATTTGTAATGATGATTTCACAAATTTAAGAAGTAAGAGTCGTAGATTGATTCTTTATCTACAAATGTATGTATATAGTTGAAAATTTTTTCAAAAATAAATATTAAAAAACAGCTGCGAACGAAGTGTCTGCATGGAGTAAATTTAAGGCAAGTAAGGACCGATCTTGGCGGCCAATTAATATTAAGGTGACCCTTGGGCACGCCCACGCTGTTGTGCTCACTGCAAACCCTTTACCTCACCCCGGCAAGACCTATGGTTACTATTCTAAGGTCACAATGCCAACGCTTACTGTAATTCACATCTGGCACCACTCTCAAGAAAACCCTCTCCGGTTCAATTTTGAATTTTCTCTTTAGTCACCAAAGAAATCTACGAAATTTTGAAGTTCCAAAAAGTTTGTCAAAAATACTTCTCTGACATTCAAAATATTTGCATGTTTCATGAAATTCTGATTCGAATGATATCTACTTTTAGGAGTCACTTTTATCATAAAAATTGAACGTAATAATTGAAAAATGAAAAACAAGAGCCCAAGCTTCTTATTTTTGCAATCGAATGTCAATAGCAAAAATTTGAATTGAAATTTCTCAATCTATCATGAAAATAGTATTTATTATAGGGATGTTATTACATTCTTATCAGAGAATGTATTAGATTTGTGTAAAATTTGACCCCCCCCCCCCTTTTTTTGTCAAACGTCCACATTTTGAGACCCCCTGAACCCGGAAAACATGTTTTTATAAATGTGTCCGTCTGTCTTTGTGTCTGGCTGTGTGTCTGTCTGTGTGTCTGTAGATTTTTAGTTTGTGAGCACGATAAATTTCGAAAGAATTGATCGATTGGATTGGCCTTTGATATACTCTTTTAGTGTCCTGAAATAAAGGCCAAGTTCATTAGCCAGCCATTTTGGACAAAAATTCAAAAAGTGGGAGCATTTTGAAAATTTTTGAGATTACTTTTTTCAAATTTACAAATTCCATGTACGGATATTCATAGTACTCAGAAAGTCAAACAATTTATTCTCATGACTTTTTACGCTAAAAAGAAAATTGTGAGAGTTATAGCATTTCCAAAATTCAAAAAAAAAAACGAAAATAAGAATTTGAAGCCAAAAAATGCACGATAAGAAACAAAGTCATGAGAAGAAAAACGTTTCTTTTTGGAAGCCCTACAAGATTGTCATAATAACTTTTTGAATTTTTCTGAAAAATCGAAAATTCAAATTTTGAGCTAAATAACGCGGAATACAAAAGAAAGTTGAGATATCAAAATTGTTGCTTTTACGAAGACCTGTAAACTTGCCTCTAAATATTTTCTGGTGGGAGGCATGGTTTGTATTTTAAGTATAGAAAATAGTATTGGAATATTTTAATTTTAATTTTTGAGCCAAACGACGCGAGATGAGAAGAAAATAGTCAAAAAAGTAGAATTTGTGCTTTTAACAGGTCAAATAAAATTGCTGTTAAGCATTTCTTTATAGGACCAATCGTAAATCAAGATAATTTTTTTAATCGTCTATTTAACTATTTATTTGTATATATTATGCTCACTAAGCGCATTATCGCTTGGATTTAATGTGTGAGGCTATTTGGAACAAGAATTAGTCAGCTGTGAAGTTAATCATTATACACAAATTAAATTAACAAATAATCAACAATTAGGATTATTATAATGAAATTATAGATTTTTGTTTGCAAATTATATTTCTGCGGTAAAATACTTGATTTTATCGACCGGGTGATATTAAATCATGAAAACTTGTAACCCGATATTTCTTGTTAATTTTAGACACAAATTTTATTTAAAAATTCTTACTAGAGATCTTTATAGGCAAGAAGAAATTGCTTTTTCTCTTAATGCTCCAAAAATTATGTTGCCAGTTGTGTCTTTTGATGAAAATTTGTCGTTCGATATTTTATCTTAAGTTTATAAACTAATTATATAAACAGATGCCCAGTGTGGAGATTGGAAGGCAGATAGATATAGTTTTTTTCTATTAATTCTCCCCAAGTTATATTGCGAGAGATATTTAGTAATAAAAATTTGTCATTAGACATTAATTGATAATTTTATCAAAATTATGTGAACAAATTACCAATGTGGATATTTAAAGGCAAATGAAAATAATTTGTTCTCTCAATTGTTTTTAAATTATGTTTCCAATGTTATTTGGTGTAATCAAAATGTGTCATTAGATATTAGTTGTTGATTTTTTAATAAAATTAGAGAAACAAATGATCATTGCAGACGTCGGACTCATCTGGGAAATTTAAAATAGTGTTAATAGTAGCATAAATTTTGAGAAATAGCAGCAAAACAGTGTCATGAAATTTTCTAAATATTAAATCGAGGGGTTAACTATTTTTAAAGTCTGCTATAGAATATGCACCTTCCATCAAATCGCGTGAAATTCTTTTGAATCTCTTAAAATTTCCTGAAAGCTTTGAAATCTTATCATTTCTTTTGAAATCCTATAAATGCCTTAAATATGGTGAAATTCCTTAAAATCTCTAAAATCTCTGAAAACCGTAGAAGTTATTAGAAATTCCGAGAAGTCCCTTTCATTTCATTTTATTCCCTAAATTTCTCTAGAAATCCGTTGGAATCCCTTGAAATCTTTTAAATATATCCCACAAAACATCTTGAAATCTGTCATATCTTTAAAAATTTGTATAAAAATTTCAAAATCTTTGAAATCCCTTGAAATCTTTAAAATCCGTTGAAATTCACTGAAATATGTTAAAAACCTCTGAGATCTATAGGAATTTCGTATAATCTAATGGAACCCTTCAATTTCTTTTGGAATCCTATGAATCCTCAAAATATTGTTAAATTTCTTGAAATCTCTTGAAATTTTCGAAATTATTTTATATCATTGATACCCTTTTAAAATCCCTAGAAATTTTGTGAAATCTCTTGAAATTACTTGGAATCTTGTTAAATACCCTAAAATTTTTTTAAATCCTTTGAAATCCATTGAAATTTTCTAAATCTTCAAAGTCCTTGGAGATCCTATGAAATCGCGTATCTGTGGTAAAATCCCTACAAATCCCTTGAAATACTTTTAAATCCCGTAAATTATCTTGAAATTTGTAATAGGTATCTCTTAACATTTCTTCAACGATTTTTAAAACTTTGAAATCAGATGAAACTTTTTTAAATCATTTAATATTCCCTGAAATCCCTTGGAATCAGTTCAGATCCTTCAAAACCACTTGGAATCTGTTGAAATCTTATGAAATTTCTAGAAATCTCTTGAAATGTTTTGAACATTTTAAAAACTTTTTGAAACCTTCAAAATCTTGAAAAATGTCAAGTTTGAAAATATGTTTAAAGGCAAAGTGCAAAAATAGTTGCATCGTTAAAAAAAAGTATCAAAAAATGTCAATAGTGTCGTGAGTCCGAAATTTTCTTTGTAGTCACTGATTGATTTCAGTAAGGATTTTTATAAAATCATTGAAATTTTACCGATTCAAATTCAGAGAGTATTATGTACTTACAAAATAAACAAGTAATGTCGAATAACAAATTTTAATTACTAAACATATTTGTTAACATAGTTTGCGAAGATTTGATAGATAATAAATAGAAAAATATATGAAAAGGGTCAATTTTGAATGAAGCGTACAAGTTTTAAATATTGAAAGCTGAGCAATTATAAAATAGAACAATTTTGAAGCTCAATACAATTAAATTATCTCAAATTGAAGGGGATAGTTGACTGCTTTTTGCAAAAGTGCCAGGAATACATATTTTATATACAAATATTATAAATATAAATAAACGCAGTATTGATTTCGCACATAGAGGCATCAACCCGAAATTATATTTTCAACTTTCATTACACAATTTCATAAACGAGAGCTTAACAAAAATATTAAATATTATAGGAGTATTTATTTTTATTTCCTGGAACATAAAATGGGCGTACGCATGCGACGTATATATCTATATAAACTTCCATATAATCAGGACTATGTAAAGGGATATAGGAAATTTATTGGGTACTCCGAGTGTAACTCATATTCTTGTTTGTGAGCGATTTTTTACGAGATCATAAAATAATAATGAAATGGTCGGCTTTGATGTTTTTCTCCGTGTATGTGTACGAAAGGGTATATGAGGGAAAGGAGCAGCATATACAGGTATGCTCTTGATTTTGCTTGTCACAAAGGAGGTCACTCTGAATGTAAGAAATTTTGTGGATACTTTTACCGACTTAGAACTTGAGCTCAATATCAATTTTCAAAGCCGTTCAAAGCGAGGAGACGCGATGCCACGTTGAAAACGATCGATAACAAACAGCTCGGACCCCTGCGATGCCAAAAAAAGAAAGTAACCCCTGCACCCTCTTTTTATTTGACGTATTCTGTCTTCTGTCGAATATGGGTGCAAATAAAAAAGTTGACAATATCATGTCTCAGAAATATTATACGAGGGTCGTTTGATAAGCTTGGTAGAAAAGCAAGTAAATTATTCTAAAGTTTTCAATTATTGCTTCTTCGAGGGCTACACATTTAGTCCAGCGAGATTCCAATTTTTTCATCTCTTCAGAAAAGTAAGATTTTTCGAGGTCTGCAAAATACGCATTCACGGCATCGATTACTTCTTCATTGGAGGAGAATCTCTTCCCATCGAGCCAGGTCTTCGAGTTCGGAAACAGAAAGAAGTCGCTCTTTGCCAAGTCTGGAAAATAGGGTGGATGAGAAATCAAGAAGCCCAGTTCATGTATTTTTGCCATTGCGATTGCAGAGGTGTGAGCCGGCGCGTTGTCGTGATAAAACAGCACTCTTTTGTGCGCCAATCATGGCCGTTTTTTTTGTAGCTCGGCTTTTAAACGGTCCAATAATGATGCATAGTACGTTACTGTTACAGTTTTACCCTTCTCCAAGTAACCAATGAGGATAAATCCTTGGGGATCCCAAAATACTGTCGCCATGACCTTCCCAGCTGACAAAACTGTCTGCGCCTTCTTTGGCGCACTTTCACCAGACAGTACCCACTGCTTTGACTGCTGCTTTGTCTCGGGTGTATAGTGGTGGATCCGGGTTTCGTCCACAGTCACGAATCGACGCAAAAAGTCCTGCAAATTTCGATTAAACTTCGCCAAAGACTACGCTGTTACGTCTTGTCGGTTGCGCTTTTGATCAGGAGTCAGCAATCGCGGCCCCCACCTTGCACAAACCTTCTTAATCTCCAGTTCTTCGTGCAAGATGTTATAAACTCGTTCAGTGGAGATGCCTACATCCTTAGAAGTCTTACGCACCGTGATTCGACGATCTTTCATAACCATATGATAAATTTTTTTCACCATATCCAATGTGGTGACCTCAATTGGGCGTCCGGAGTGCGCTTCACCTTTAGTTGTGATTCGGCCACGTTTACATTCGTTGATCCAAAAATAAACGGGTTTCAACGAATGAGCAGACTCCCCGCGAACTTCGTCCAACTCGGATTTGATCTGCGCAGCCGTCCAATTTTTTAAATAAAAATGTTTTTTCACTGTACGGAACTCTTCTTTCTCCATTTTTTCAAAAACTACTGACACGCTCACTTTAAATGTATGCCAAACGCAAACTAAACGTCGGTTTCAGCTGAAGCTTGGTAGAGATTACTTTGAAGAGTAGTATTTCTTGGCCATATACTACAAAGATCATTTTTGGCGCCATCTAGCGGGAAATTTACCTTCTTTATCAAACGACGCTCGTACAGCACTTGAAAAAAATTGAATTGAATCTTTTCGAGCAACCTTCCCGCAAAGTTTTTTTATAATTGATGATGTGATGGTCTGGTTTGTGTGAGTCCCGCGTGGAATCCATCTCATAACTTCAATATAAATAAAGATTAGAGTTAATAATGCAAAAATATCCACAATACAATATTAATTTATTTTAATTTTGCTGACTAAAATTTAGATAATCATTCGCCAAAACGAATATCTTCTAAAAGTGAGTATATGAAAAAATATTGAACATACTTGAAAGTCTTTAAAGCTCATGGAAGGGCGAACATGTTTGCACCATTCGCAAGTCCTTGCTTTCTTGAAGGCTGCTCGCCTACCAGCGGCGAAACAAGTTTCACTACAGAATTGAACGGAACCACTTGCCCTTCCATAAGGGACGCAACCACCCCCTGGTTCCCAAGTTCCTTCCGCTCGATGACACCAAGAACACATTTTAGGGCCATCTGAAAAATATCAGTTTTTTCATTAAAATCAGGATGTCTACTGACCGGGAAATAGCCGGGATTTAAAATAAAACCGGGAATCACATTTCAAGTTTTGGGAAATGTGATATTTTTTACAAATCGTCATAACAAGACAAATAAATTGAAGAATTAATAATAGATTTAATGCTTTCACGATGATACATTATAGTAAACGAAGATGTTTC
>JAUMHM010000050.1:9324313-9344871 GCA_032362435.1 Melikaiella ostensackeni | reverse complement strand
TACATATATTGCGCTTATTTTGTATCCACAAGTGTTATCCGCAAATATAATCTTTCATAAGAAAAGATCTGGATTTATTTACCCATACAAAAAACTGAAAGCTTGTTTATGAATAACATATTGTACAAAAATTTAAAAATGCGGGTTAATTCAGAAAGCATTTTGCGTTTCCCTGATGAAGATAAATGACGCAAAAATGTCCGATATAGATGCACTGTTAATCGTCACTGCATTAATTATCGTCAGTTGACAAAGTATTTTTCATCAAAAAAGAATTGCTCTTGCCGCGTGTGATAAAAAATGTGATTTTTGGTCAGTTACAATATCCTGTCATCGAATTAATATAGTTTTCTCGTATTAATACTTGAATTTCTATTGACGAAAATCAGTTTCTTCATGTCAGGTTCAGTCACTCGCCAAAATGTAGTGAAATCGTTGTTTTAGGTTAGGATTTCGATGATAACAAAAGAATTTTAATTGCTGACTGAAAGTTATTAAGAAAGTAAAACTATGTTTATTGTATAAGTGAAATATTCCAGACTCGATCTAATTAAAAGTTCAGAAATATATTTTTCTTGAATTTGTTTAAAATAACGAAAACGGTAACTGAAACACTTCCACTCATATTGCGTATGTAATCGTCACGACTGACGAACACTGAAAGCTGATTGTTACTTAAGTAATCAAATTCTTTTATTATATGCCGTAAATAAATATTGATAACCTCTTCGAGAAAGAATTTTATACATAATAACCTCCATGTAGTTTAGTAATCGTCAGGCAAAAAATATTGCAAAGTAAACAGATTTTATCTTATATTTGTTGACGATTACTAAAGCAATAGGGTGCCGAAGACTACAAATGTTGAATTTTATTACACTTATGATCCTTTGATTGTTTTAAAGTGCATAGATATGAAAGAAGATGGGCAAAGTTGTCATCTTTCCGATAAGTAAATTACTTTCATCCTTTTTCACGTTATTTTCATTATCACAAATAGAAGCTGAAACAGTAACTGATTTTAAAGTATATTTAAATAATAGTGATAAGAATGAATCACGTTAAATAATTAATTTTAGTGCCTGGAGGTTAGTGCCGATCACTAATTCATAAAAGTGACAAACTCAAGCAATAAGTTTACGCGGCTGACGATAACTAACGCGTTTGCGTGATTTGAATTTGAATCGTGAATAAAAATTGACTCTAGTTAAATATCATGTTAAGTAATCAAAATTAAGTTTCTTTATATCTGCTTTAATCGGTTAAGCCCTTTGTGTAAATCAGAATTGTGTTTTAAATACAATACTTCTCGCTATCAAAAGGGGATACACGTGGATTCAGCCTGAGAAGCATTGTCCTGTAAGTCAATTTTAAAAATTGTTCGAATTTTGATTTTAAGGACCGAAACTTGTAGAGAATTTCAAGGCGCATCTTTTCTTCTTCTTGCAAAAATTTGTAGGTTTTGTAGTTTTTGAAGTAATTGGTGAGAAGTAGATTTTTCGAAAACAAAAAATTTCAACCTTTTTACACTTGAACTCGCGCTAACTTAGCAAATTTTCAAAAATTTTCAATTTCATCAATATAAGTTACGTGTTTAAGCCTTCTGAAACTATTTAAGCAAGAGAAATGTCAATATTTTAATAAACAAAAAAGTTGTTAATTTTGTTGAGACTTTGAAAAAATCATGAATTTAAACCTTCAAGTGCTTCGTTTATCGTGCAAATTTTAAGCAACGGAAAATTTCCAGCGAAGAATTCGTTGATTAGAGATCAAAGAAGTTTTTTGGAAACTTTTAGCTCAATTGGATTAATGGTTAAAAAATTGTGAATGTTTTAAATTGCAAGCGGCTATCTTGACGCTGCCCTATGCACGTGCCTCCTCGGCTACGAATGTGTTGCAGCGGACGATATGAAGGTCAAGCTGGATACCAAAACAATACTTGAGATATTATCATTAAAATAATTTATTTATTACACATTTTGAACAATAAATGATAAAATAATACTTTATTCAAAACTACTTTAAATCATTTTCGTCACTTTCTTCAGTTTCTTCGGCATCTGTGCTCTGAGTTGTTACTTTAAAAAAAACTTTTCGAAAAATTCTTTTCCTTTAGCGCCTAAATAATTACAGAGATTTTTTACATCCTTTACTTTGGCCGCTTTTAATCCAATTCGAGGTGGAGGACTTTTCAAAAGTTCTTCTAGTTCAAGCGTAGACTTAAAGAAAAAAAGGGATTGAATTTCGCAATTCGTAATTGTCATAAACATCCACTTTTCCATCAGAAAAAAAAATTTAAACGAACGCTTTACTGTTCTGGAAGTTTTTTGGCTTTAGCATTCTGCCTTCAAAGCTTTTGTCAAAATCCTGCAGAAGGTCTTCACATTTCTCGACCATTGTGAATGAAGAAGAACGAGCATTGCGAATAATTTCAACATATTCAGTTTCAGTTTCAATTCGTTCTAATTTTTTTAATTTTTGCGAATATATGCCAAAATTCCATGGCACTGGCAATAGGAATGTCCTCGAACTGGGAACACATATTTTATTTCGCTTTGCAGATAAATTGCCTATAAAACCAAAAAATAAAACACTGTGTAATTTTTATTTTGTCCGGGACAATTTCATATAAGTTTCAACATTTTTCTTGTGATTATTTAATTCTTCGTTTACCTCTCCCTCTGTCTCATTTTTATAGCAAGCGTTGCACACGTCAGTTCTGTGTAATTCAAAAGTGAAACCAATATGACGGTTAAAATATTTACAATAAAGAATTTAACTTAACTTGAATTTAGCCTCTGTTTTTTCTGAATAATATTCTCCGAACAATTTGTAACATTCTATAAGATTTATTGAAGGATTTTAAAAATATTTTAGTATACTGGAATTTCGTTCGTAATGTGAACTGCGATGTGGGATTGATTCGCAATACTCTTTAATCATTCTTTTCAAATCTTTCGTTAATTTAACACGACTTTTGCGTCATCCACGTGCTAAATTGTTTGAAGGCTCCTTATTTGAAATCATTTTTTGAACACTTTCAACTCTTCTTTTTCCCAAACGCAGAAAAGCACAAAAAAATTTCTTGCAAACTGAAACATGTTCTTCGTCAGTAGGAAATCAATAAATCTAATGAATTAATCACCCTAATTTTTCACGTGCATTCCTTTCGATAGTATCCTTGCATTTTAATACTCCACTAAGAAACAAATTTTGTTCATTATACTTCCCGAGATCCCAAAAGTTTTCATGTACTTCATTTAAAAATAAAAATAACTACCTTAGGCTATCTATAAATAATTCAATGGAAGAATAATTTGAGAAATCAAGAATAAAAAATAGTTCTGAAATATTACATTTATGATGAAAGTAAAAAATTCTTATTAACGGTTTCCAATCGTACCTGATTTCTGGAACATTTTTTTCTATTTTTAATTCATAACTCTTCATGCCTATTTCTTTTTTTTATTTCAATCCATTTTGAGATTCTTTTTTAAATTAATAAGGTATTAACTAAAGCGAACCTATCTCAAAAATAATACTTTTGCAGCTATTCTAAAAAAAAGCCTTTCACTGGTTCTTTGCTTTTTTTATAGTATATTTTAGAAGAGAACTACAAACGGTTGCTATTATTTGTTTTGGTATCTAACTTGACCTTCATATCGTTCACTGCAACACGTTCGTAGCCGAGGAGTCACGTGCATAGGGCAGCGTAAAGATTGCCGCTTGCAATTTAAAACATTCATAATTTCTTAACCATTAATTCGATGGAGCTGAAAATTTCCAGAAAACTTCTTTGATCCTTAATCAACAACTTTCTCACTGAAAATTTTTCGTTGCTTAAAATTCGCTGGATAAACGAAGCCCTTGAAGGTTGAAATTCATGCTTTTTGCATAGTCTCGAAAAAAATTAACAACTTTTTTGTTTATTAAAATATTTACGTTTTTCTCTCAGAAATAGTTTCAGAACACTTTAACACGTAATTTAATATTAAGAAAATGGAAGAATTCTGAAAATTGGCCAAGTTAGCGCGAGTTGAGGTGAAAAAAGATTGAAATATTTTGTTTTTGAAAAATCTACTTCTTACCAATTGCTTCAAAAACTACAAAATCCACAAATTTTTACAAGAAAAAAAAGATGCACCTTGAAATTCTCTAGAAGTATCGGTCCTTGAAATCAAAATTCGAACGATTTTTGAAATTAACTTTCAGGACAATACTTCTCAGGCTGAACCATGCGTATCCCGTTTTGATCGCAAGAGGTTCAATTATATGCATTTTTAGTTTTCAATTTGGCTTAAGGTGACGATTACCAGTGCATCTACCTTATCTTGAAAGAAGAATCCCAACATCCGTAACACTGCTAAAGCGCAGCAGAAGAAGCTGGGCCGAGCCGAGCTGAGCGTAACAAGTAATTGTGTAGCGCAGTCATTGATAATGCACCACATACCACATCATATCCGATTCGCATATCCGTGCATTGTATTATGTATGTACACCCGATCTATTGCTACTATGTAGAATGTAGATCTTTTGCAGATTTAATTATTTGGACTGTAGTATGTGCGATATATATTCCAACTCGAAATTGTATTCCTTTGCAAAAACTCTCTCTCTCTCTCTCTCTCTCTCTCTGCACTGTGGAAAATATATATTTATCACGCACGGTTAACTTGCACATGAGTTCGGTGTTGGGTTGCACCGTCAAGTCGGACCAACGACTCATATAACGATCAGTTTACGTCTCGATACTAGGTTCTCAGTTTTCTTTACTCCCCTTTTGAGCCGTGACCCATGGATCAACACTTGGATGTAAAACCTTGTAATATACTTACATATAGATAGCCTTGAGGTAGTTCAAATGACTCTGCGGTTTTTATCTAGCAAATTAAGTCTACACGGAGGAATTGTTTAATGTAATATGTTTACCACATACTCTAAAGGCACATACAATTTCCTATACAGAGAGCTTTTTCCGGAAAATGTTGTTGCGTTTTTCTTTTTATTGAAGATGAAGCATTTTTTTGCGTCTGGAAGAGGCAACGAGAGACAAGCCATTCCCGGGTCCTTGCAACGCTTTCTAATGTCGAACTAGCTTCAAAATCCGGATCGCACAAAGTGTTTCAGACCATATAAGTACATATATATACACACATAACTTTGGATCCTATTCATATGGGGTCGTCCATATATTATGTAACGATTTTTTCGACGATTTTTGGACTCTCCTCCCCCCCTTGTAACACTACTGTAACAATAGACAATGACCCCCCACCCCTCCCCTCATTGTCACGTAACTTTTAGTAATCTGATTTTTTCACTATAAATTAAACGTTTTCTGTGTGTGCTAAATATATTGCCAATTTTTCATGCGCACAGTTTTTAATAACGAATTATAAAAAATCATATTTTATATTAAATTTTTTTGGATTTAGTTGATGGAACACTCATTTCATATTTAAAAAATTATATTTCCCACATATCTTTTCTTGTTTCGTTTACAGAAACTTTACATTTTTTAATGATGCTAAGTTCGCATTTTTCACTATTTGAAGAAGAAGGAGGAGGAGGAGGAGGAAGAAGAAGAACCCTAGTTATCTTGGTAGGATACCTCAACTTTTACACATGACTCAAGAACAGATTTCAAAAAAATATTTTTTTTCACTCCTCCTTACACTCTTATATTATTTTACTATTTTTAAAAATTATTGCTCAAAAAAATGTTATGTAACATTTCTCGAACCCTCTCCCATCGTAACAGAACCATAACAGCACCTCTTGAACCCTTCCCCCTCCCCCCATAAGCGTTACGTAATATATGGACAACCCCTATACAAAAGTCAATCCTTTTAAAATTTATCTGATTAATCCTATACTGGTTTAATTTTTTAAAATGCTAAATCGTTAATTGCTAAGGATCCTCAGTTATCAAAAGCTTTCGGGAAGATTGACTGTGTGCATAGATCAGTAGAAAGAGGCAAAATAGTTCGGCCAGGGCAAGGGTGTGTATCTTTCGCCGACACCCGAGTCCTGAACGTTGCGCATCGTGTCACCTTTGAACGCGATGCTGCAGCGCTTCGGAGTCGCATCTTTTGCTGAGTCGGGGCTTCTCCAATGTCGCTGCAGTGAATAATTACAGCTGCATTCTCGCCTCCCTCGTGCCATCAGCCACCCCTCGCCGGTGCGACATTGCAGCTTCACCTTTTGCTCATCCGAACCATTCCGTTACGGGAGCTTCTAGGGTTTCAAGCTCTGCTCTGTTCCACGCTGCTTTAGCGCCCTACCTATTCGATGCCATCACCAGGCTGATTTTACTTGAAACGGCAAAACGTCATGGAACTGGACGGAATTAGAGGTCCCCCACATTCACCCCAGCTGGCTGTTGCGCCGATAGATTTTCAAAGGCGCGAACAAAATACAGGGAGATCAAGCAGAGTTGGAAGCTGAAGAGAAAGAGGAGAAGGCTTTGAATTACCGAAGGCCACCGACCGAGTAACTGCGCAAATGTATCCGAAAATATACACCGCTGCTGATTGCTCCGACCAACGTTCATTCAATCTTCTATGATCTAAGAACCTTTCTCAATTCCCATAATACCAAAGGAGGAAAACTGGATATAACCTTATAGTACATTTTTGATTATCATTTTTTTGCAGCACATGCATGAAAATTGCGACATTCCGTGTCTGTAAAGTGTGCGCAAGGTGCCAGATTCCTCTACTGTGAGATCAGCGTGCGAGGATATGGTTTTCCTGCACAGTTTACCGGGCGGGAACCTCACAGTAGAGGAATATGGCACTTAGCACACACTTCACAGGCACGGAATATCGCCATTTTCCTGCACAATTTGCAAAAAATATGGCGTGTAACAGGTGCGAGAAGCTTTCACACTCGTGGAATAGTCAACTTCTTGCACTTGTTACACAATATACTATTATCATTCCTATCATGGTTTACGGGAAGTGACACACGGAGGAAAATGAGGGTGAAGAGTTGTATTTTCAATGCCAGACTCGTGTAATGATTAACAAATTTTAGGAATAGATGCAGAAGGCACTGGAAGGAATATGAAATTTGATCTCTCCTGCATAAAACCTTAACTTTTAAGACTTTAAAGTAAGTGCACACAATTCATACGTTATCATCGACACTTTAAGTACGTAACTCTTTGAAAAAATGAAATTAAAATCTCTCATCAAAAGTTTGTTTTCTCAAAAAAGAATAGAAAGCATAAATTACTAAATTTTCTATCAATAATGGAAAGCTATATATCGTGTCCTAGTTGTCGGAAGGACGACGTCTTAATCGAAGCACAGTTTATAGTGTCCTATTAGGAAATCGGCTGAGTTTGCAGCAGTCCAGTAACCATTCCTGGATGTGCCGCATTCAATAAAGCTCGGCCAGCACTAAATCGAAGCTTGCCTTGCATAATGCCATGATGACTTTTAGTGTTCCAAACATAAGCATCCAGAATACCAGATTGCAGAGAGGAGCTGATTGTTGCATTAGAAACCCAGGTTCAATTCTCGGCAACTACGTTTTTTCATCTAATACGACCTATTGCTCTGTGTCATTGTAAATTCTTTTTGACCGATCATTCTTTACTGTTATAAGTGTAGGACTGACTCCTGTTCTGGACTGGACTTTGTACAATGCACTAAAAGAGTTAAGCCGTCGACGACCTGTAATGTCTTCAGTTGTCTAAAGAAGTTAATACCGCGATTACACTTGAACACAGAAAAAGCTAGGCTTATTTCAAGTCAAATATTCGTCTTTTTTTGAAATGCAGCCAAGTATAGCCAAAAAGGTTTTAAATTGAGACTTTACAAAAAAGTCTCAAATTGAGTCTGATTATTGCTCTGAATGGAGATTGATTTCTGCCTTAATTTAAGACCTACGATTGAAACAATAGACAAACTGACAGTGTCAGTTGTGATCTAATGTCATAATATAAAGTCTCGTGCATCTTCATCTTAAGATAAAAACGAGGATAAGAACTTGAAAAGTAAAATTGCATCACTTGCAAGTGAGAAATAAAATTGATTCCTTCCAAATTTAAAGCTCAGGTTACACTTTACTTGAGACCTTAAAATATGATTATGAACTGTCACGTCAAAAACAATTGAAAATTTATATTGCAGTCTGATTTTAAAACTTTTCGGAAAATTTAGGACTCAAAATGAGACTTTGAAAACATGAGACGCAGGAAGCATAAGTCCAGCTTTTTTCTGTGAATCAATTGAGTAATTTCAATCTTGAGTTTTTTTTACAATGCCATTTCCGTAATGAATACTTCGACTACCAACACTAAAGACCCAATTTTGATGTCGATTTTGCAAATATTCTTTCCTAAGAAAAAATTAACTATCATCCTATTTCTGTCATTCCATTACTACAGCTTCTAAATCGCTGCTTCCGTTTCCCCATTCTGTTTTTCTGTTTACTCGTATTCGGAAACATGCTGTCTTATATCACTGCGAATATATTTTCAGTAGCTCTTCTAAAGCATATCTTTCTTACCCCTATTCTATTACCATCTGGCAAAATATTTTAGAGTTTGAAAAATTGCAGGTTAATTTGAACCATATGCTATTTATCCCTCTCATAATTCCCTTTGAATAATCATCTCGTGTTTATGGTCAATTTGAAATCAGCCAAACCGCCAATTGACATTCCCCAATTTTTAATAAAATCTTTCTCTTCCATCAGCAGATTTATCGACTATCTTCGTGTCTATCAAATTGAACTCATCTTCCACGTGTTAATCCTCATGTAAAACAAAGTAGAGATTGTTTATTACACAGTTTCCAAAGTTATTCTCTAAATAATCGAATTCGAATCTCTTTGTTATTGCTTAATCGAAAGAAAATTGTTGAAATAACAAAAACTTCTTTGTTTTTTCTCTACCGAATTCCGAAAAAGCAAATTGGCAAGAACATATAAAATGATGCGCCTGAGTTGGCGAATGGATATATTCTTTCACGTATTCTCTGCGCTGATGGGAAGAAGCTCATATCGGATTGCGTTGCGCTATTTCCGTATCGCGATGTAAACGCAGACTGGAAGACGATGTTACTAAAATACTCGTGTCCAAGTGATCTGGCTGACTTTAGGTCGCGGTTAAAACGCGCAGCCAACCAAGTTTCAGCGAAGCTGAACTTAATGAAAATTTCTCACCTATTCATAAACAAAATTTATGTCTGGCATCTTACAGTAGATCCTAGAACGTAAACATACTTAAGCAATGTCAAGTCTCTGATTCTAGTATGCTTTATTGTCTACACACGAATACGTCGGCGTCCAACATAAATGACGTTCTCGCTAGAAATTCTTAATGGGTTGCGAATGCGAATCATGTGTGAGATACTCTTCTCAAAAAACATTGACATTGAGGAATACAACACGAAATTCGGCTTCTATTTTAATACTTTCATATACACTGGGTCCACTTTGAAATTTTAGAAATTTTATGGTAACATGGAACCTTTGAACTTCAAGCAACGTATTATTCTTTATTTAAAGTTGGATCTACGCATTCTACACTGACACGCATTCTACACACACTGACAGTTACATAATGCACAGGGCTGCCACAGGCTAATATACTTGAAAAAAGTGGAAAAAGTGACTAATTTTGAACACAAAAAGTAACTAAAAGTAACTAATGTTCACACAAAAAGAGGCCTGTGATGTGAATCGAAACACTTGTCCACTCAACAATTTGGATTCAATTATACATTTATTTTACCGGCTTGTATTTACAAGATGAGATAAAATTCTATTGCTGAATTCAGGGGTGAATATCAAGGTCACAATTGCTATAATTAATTTTGCATGTAATGTTCAGACGAATTGCATAATTAATTTTATCACAAGCTAAATAAGGGTCATTCCATTTTATTTCGTCAAAGTCGGTTGCGGCCTAATTGTTCAAAATTTTGATACTTACTATAATAATACTCAATATTATTTGAACTTTTTCATTATATAAATTTAATAAATTACTTTATTTTTATTTAGAAATTTAATTTGCAGAATGCAAAGGTACAGAAAAATGTCACATTTATGTTTATTATAGAATAGAGCAAAACTCAAATTCTACAATGCAAAATTGAATTGAATCAAACCAGACGTATTCAACAGGCTTCAAACTGCAAAACTTACTTTATTGGGAAGTAATGAATGAAAATTGGGTTTTAACAACTAAAACATAACCATTTTTCAGCACTTTTATAGCCTTATTAAAAACGTTGTGTTTAGTTTTTTACAATGTAAGCTTCATTTTGGTCAGATTTTTCGAAGTTGTAGCCATTTTTTCTACTTTTTGTGCTGAAAAACGAAAATTTTCTTCTTGAAATTCAAAACTGGAAGTTTTTTTCATTTTCGAGAAAAGAAATTTTCGTATAAAGAAAAAAGGATTGTTACATTCTTGAAACAATTTGTCGCAGATCAAATTTACACTTTGACATTTAGTGTGATGCTTTACAATTGGAACTAGAAATTCAGAAAATCATGAATTAAAATAATTTAAATTTTAATATTGAGTAGTATTTTCATACTATAGATTACTATATAGATTCTATACATAAATGACTTAAATTTTCTTTTTTTTTTTTAAATAAAATCTAAAATGAGATGGAGAAACGTGACTCAAGTGACCTTTTCCTCTTAAAAAAGAGACTAATAGTGACTTTTTCTTTAGAAAATAACTAAAAAGTGACTGAAAGTGACTTCAGTGACTGTGTGGCAGCCCTGAAAATGCATTTCAACATTTGATAATGCTGTAAACTATTTTAAAAACTTTTATCCGCTCTCAAAAAAAGAACAGATGTGTAATTTTGTGGCGGGTGAAATTCAAGTGGGTAAGGTTGGATCAAAACAAAATAAGATGGAATATATTTGACATTGTAACCATACCCAATGTTGTAGGTAAACCTTATCCACATGAAGGTAATTTTTGTTGCAGGTAAACTTTACCGTAAAATCGAGGTAAAGATTACACTTGGATTTTTTTTGTGCTACTTAGAGGCAAGGTGCCTAAGACAGGCGCCCCTGCATATTTTCGTATGAACGTATTATATTCATCAAATACGTACGTGTAATCATGCCAGTATCCTTCTAGTTAGTTACCAAATGCTTTTTTCAACAGCGCAAGTAAACAAACAAAAGCAGAAAGTAAAAATCGTCTTAGCACTTTAGATTGCGAAATCTTACCTATTTTGGAAATCCCAATTTAATAGTTTGTGGTGATTTGAAACTAAAAGGGGCCGTCGACATACCAAGTGGACAATTTTTTACCACATTTTTACCCCCACCGCCCCCCCCCTTGCCGACAAACGTGGACTTTTGATGCCCTCTCACCCCGGGCTTCACTGTCTACGTGGACTTATTTCATATTTTATGAAAATATGGATATTCTTGGTATTGAAAAGCTAGGAAGCCAAAAGGAGCAGTGAATTGACTGAAAATTCCGTTTTTCTTGAAAACATAAGCTTAATGATACAAAGTAGGAAGTACAAACAAAAATTGGTGAAAATATTTTCATTTGCCGTGTTTTTCTGAATAGAGTTTGCAGATTCAGGCGAAAGCGTGTCATAATTGGCTTTATTTAATACTTATTTCACGTTTTATTATGTACTTTTCATATATAATGCATCATCAAGGTACATTGATGTTTCACAATATACTGCGAATAAAATTCATCAATATCAAGTATTAAATAAAATGATTTTTATAGTTTTTAAATGGGCCCGTCTAAGGAAACCGGGTGTGGAGAAGCCGATTGGGGCCAGACTAGGTCCCAGTCAGGTTGCCCAACTACCGATCAGGCACCAATTGGGCACCCCAATTACTCCCAGATTGGGCTTCGGTCTGGCTTGTAACGGTGAGTTGTACCTATGCCGAATCAGGCGATCCAATTGGGCCCCAGTTGAGCAACCTTAATTATGTCTAATTAACTTAAAAAGATATTTTTTCATAAAAATTATATTAATAATACATTTTGCTTATCTACCGAACTTACATATTTTATTTTAATGAAGGATAAAAAGTTTATTTTGTTTCACAAGGCGGAAAGTCAGTATTTTGGGATGAGATGGTGTAAGAATGAAATTGTGGATACATTCTTCTTCTCCCATCCTTAATTCAAAATGCTTTTTCGAGAAGCAGACATTAAAAGTATAAAAGGCTGATTTTGACTGTCTTAATCAACAATCACTATTATTCACTTACACCTTTATTTTGCACTTGTGCGATTTACGCCATTACACGTCCTCCAAAAAAACGAAAGCAACACTGATCAGCATGAACGACTGAGGGCGCTAGCATTGTTCCTCGCCACGTGCTGATTGGTCAAAATAAAATCATGAAAGAGCGCGTCTAAATTTAAAATTTATAAAAACCTAAGCAGAGGAAATGGATATAATACGCTAAGAAAGATGTTTTGTTCGTACAACAAAATAATTTCGTTGTTATTTGTGTATCAAATATTTTTCTTGATTCCACCAAATTTTTGTTTGCATAGCAAAACGTTTTGTTAAACCAACAAAAAGTTTTGTTGGTACAACGAAACATTTTGCTGAGCCAAAAATAATATTCGATTGCATGAATATTTTTTTCTCAGTGCGGGTAAAATATTTATTTATTTTTTCATTGGCTAAAGAGGGTCGAAAAAATAAAAATTTATAAAACAAAGACGGCCTAGCAAGCCAAAAATTTTGGGTTGCTTATAATCTGTGCAAAAACTTGACATAGATCGATCAATATCCTGAGGTTTCGCTGGGTCAAAATAACTTTTAAAAGTTAATCTTTCTCAGATTAATGAAAAAATCGCCCGTACATACATTGCTTTTATTGTGAAAACTTTATCAATTAAATATTCAGAGCAGCGAAGAAAATTGCATGTTTACGGTAGGAGTGTATCTAGCCTAATATACAAGCAATATATTTTTTGAATTAATTACATTTTTCTAAAATGAGACGCCCAATTGGAGTAAAATTGGCGCCCAAGAACTATTGGAGCAAAACTGGACACATTTCCACACGAGAACAACAAACTATAATGTTGGTAATCAATCTTACTTCTGAAATTACTTAAGATCGAAAATTTTTTGAGAATATGAAAGGGGGGCCCGTCTTAGGCATCTTTCCCCTATGAATGATGTGCTTCATTGTGATTGACTTTTAAATTAAAGATGCCAAAGACATGTAAGAGAAGACTCATTCCAAGAAAAACTATATCTAATTTAAAATCAACGTGAGGACGAAAATTATGAAGGGGACTGATTAATTAATGATTGCAGATTGAGTGAAGTGTAAGGTAACACATTCAAAGTGTATGAAAGATAACACAGGACGGCTAAGTATTAATTGAGCACTTCCCTGGTTTCCTTCGGGTTACGAGAGAACTTTGTAACTCCTTGAAGCAAACACTATGTAGCGACTCACCTTCTAGTCACTAACCACCTCAACCAAAACCCATCTTCAGCATCATCACTTTCTAAACTATAAAATAAAATTTGCAAACTCCTTCCGTGCACTTCCGCGTATCCTTTAATTTGTTCTTGCACTAATCAGGTTTCCCTTCGCAAATTTTCTGCGTTGTTTCTTGAAATCTTACACTATAACGCCACGTTTGAATTTCTTCAGTCAGAGAAATATTTGATGGAATCAGTACACTTCTTGTTGGTTCAACCATAACTTTCCTTAAATCGAAAAAATATTTGGTGAAATCATCAAAATACTTCTTTTTCAACACACGAATGAAAATGGCCACATTCCGTATCTGCAAAGTGTGCGCAAAGTGCCAGATTCCTCTACTGTGAGATTATGGTGCGAGAAGCTACTTCACACTCGTGGAATACTCAATTTCTCGCATTTGTTACACAAAATACTATCAAAATGAACAAAACGATTTGAGTCAATTGAAAAATTGGCATTGTTTTTTAATTTCTAGAGAGCACCCAGTGGAAAATTTAACTTTGGGCCATGCTTGGCCTAAGCTTGGGACCCAATGATACCAATGGTGGCGCAAGTTTGGTCGCTAGTTTTGGGCCATCGTTTGCTGAAGCTTGAGATGATAACGCCAATCCCAAGACTTAGCAGCCATTCATGGCCCATGATTGGTAGCCAAGACTGACCAATGATCCCAAAAACATGGGTAACTTAGCTGACATTGATGGACTAATGATTATAAAAAAATTGACTATGTACGAAATTATTATTTATACTGTTGAAATTTTTTTCCTCATCTTGTCCTATTCTTGGTCCATCAATGGCAGCCAGGTTACCCATGTTTTCGAGATCATTGGTCAGTCTTGGCTATAGCATTCATGGACCATGACTGGCTGCCAATTCTTGGCAATGGCGTTATCATCCTAAGCTTTCGCCAATGTGGGCCCAAGACGGGTGGCCAATATTGAGCCAGTTAAAAAACCATTGGTTGCCAGTATTTGGCCATTCTTGACCCAATAATCAGCATTGGAAATTTCCCACTGGACTATTTCGGAAATTTTGATCGCAATTTTTTCCGCAAATTCTCATTTCAATCCTTTCTCGATCAGCATCGTTCTAAAGCTACAACGATTTTTCAACAATTTTATTTTGACGCCAAATTTGTACCAAACTTTCGTATTTGCAGTGAAAAAAAAAAGTTTTAATTTTCTAACTATGACTATGTAAAATTAATAGCATTTGAATTTAAACAATTTTAAATCATATACTTTATTATTCTTCAATTTTATTTCAAATAGAAGCAAAATCTTACATTAAAATTTTTGCATATTAATAATAAATCTAAATATTCGAAATTGGACAATTTCAAAGTTAAATTGTTCAAAACTGAACAATTTTTAATTGAAAGCTTTATGATTCAGATTGCTCTAAATTTAAAGTAATTTAATTTTGATAGACTTAAATTAAAACTGAGGATTTTTTAAATTTTTATGAAAGCTTATAATTTTAAATTATTACAATATTCAATGCTTCAAATTTAGTATCGTACAATTCTATGTTTAAACATTCCCAATTCAAAATTATTTAATTTTGAACGCTTTTGGTCCGAAATTGATCACTTTAAAACGTTCCAGATTTTCTACAAAATTTTCTGTTTTGAATGCTTAGTACTAAAATTGTTTATGTTTGAAGGTCTCATAATAAAAATTGTTCTCATATTGATGGCTTCTTCTTTGAATGAGTATGATTTGAAAGATGCTTCTCATTTAGAGATTTTCTGCTTTTAAAGCTCTTTAATGGATCCCAATTATTTACGGATTGTTTTGAATTAAAAAAATTATTAATTAAATCATTCAATACTCTTCAATGTTACAAAACGAATAATTTCATATTCAGCAATTTTTCGTTAAATACGTTTCAAACTGAATAATTATTATTCTAAATAAAAACATGATAAATTGTATGGGTTCAAATGTTAATCTTTCAAAATTGTAATTTCAAAATTAAAGCCTTAGTTTGAGAAAATTTGAGCACTTTTCAGTGCTTCAGTTATAATCTGCGGAATTTCGCGCGGTTGTCCTATTATAAACTTTAAATTGAGCTTTAAATTGTTTGCTGTGTTGAAGGCTAGATAATGTAAAAGGAAATTTCTTTAAGGTTTTCGCAAGCTTTGAAACTTCAAATTATACCTTGAATGCTTTTATTTTTTTATACCGACATTATTTAATTTTGAACACTTTAAGTTGGAACTTGTTCAATTTGAAGCCTAATTTTTGTAAGCGTACAATTTTAAACGCTTCTATTGTTTGGTGTACTGAACGTTTCAAATTTCGGATCGTTCTACATCAGATTTTCGGCAATTTGAAAATTCTCTTTTGATTACTCAAAAATATTTAGTTTTTAATTTTGAAAACTTGAATGGCTAAACAGTGTCTAGAAAAAAGTTTTGAAAATCGGTGTAAATCCGGGAATTTTTCGCTGACAATGACATTTTAGTGGTCACCCTAATGATGTCAAAATTTCTAAGTGTCGGTCAGCAAATTTTTGTTTATTAAGTTTTAAATAATGGACGGAGTGTCTAAAAGGATAAGCGGCTAAGTGAAATAGAATACTATAAAACATGGGAAAAATTATGCACACTGAGAACACTGTCTCTTGTGAAGAAAAGTTTTGTTAATATTTGTATATGCAACGATTTTTTTTTGCCCAAAAAAATTTTCAATTTTTTTTACTCAAGAAGGCCAATTTCTTCTTGGGTCAATAAAAGTTTTGTTAAGATAACCAAAGCTTTGTTGGGATAAACAAAAATTTGGTTGTACAATACATACCAATACAATTTTGTTATTGTCCTAATTGTTCAAAAAATTATTACAACTCTATCTAGTAGATTTATTATTTACCTACTTTTTAGGGTTTCATAGCCCCGGTCAGAAACCCTTATATAGGGTGTCTACTCATCTGGAAAACCTGGAAAACTTGGAATTTCCAGGGAATTTTTATATACCTGGAAAAACCTTGGAAAAACCTGGAAATGTCAGGGAATTTTTTTTCAAGTCAGGGAATCTTTTCGAGCTTATTAAATTGAAAAAAATGTAGTATAAAATTAAATAACAATGATTTTTTGGTTGTAAAATAACTCTTATAGTACTGATTTTATAGTGTTTTAAACCAAACTTTTTTATATCATTTTCATTATTCTCAGGAAAACATCTTCTATTCAAAGTATTAAATGTTAAATATGCACTGAATTTCAATTATGAAGATAAAATAAAAATTTGTTTCGATTATTATTCAAATTCATGTAGTTTAGAAACAAATTCAAGAAATGTTTAATTATGTTTTCAGTATTATTGATTTATTTAGTCATTCGATGGTGATAATTGATATATTAAAGAATATTCTGTAATGGTTTGTCAAAACTTCGTAAATTAAACACAATAATTAATTAAATTGAACATGAGATTGATTATCTACCGAAAAAGACGAATTCTCAACGAAAAATGTAATAGTTGATACTTCAACCAAAAAAGATTATTTCTCAACCAAACAGTTGCATTTTTAAACAAAAAAGATGAAATTTCTACTAAAAGAAATTAATTTTCAAACCAAAAACACGAATTTTTAACAAAAGAGTTGAATTTTTAACAAAATAGTTCAATTTCCCACCAAAAAGATGAATTTTCAACTTAAACGATGAATCTTCAAGCAAAAAAATGAATTTTTAATAAAATGGTTCCACTTTCAACCAAGTAGTTAAATTTTCAACCACAAAATATGAATTGTCAACGAAATATGTAATGTTTGATATTTCAAGCAAAAAAAATGATTTTTCAACAAAATAGTTGAATAATCAACTAAAACACATTAATTATCAACCAAACAGTTGCCTTTCTAACCAAAACGATTAATTTTTTATACAAAAAAAATACGAATTTTCAAACGAATAGTCGAATTTCAACTAAAAAAAGATACATTTCAATCAAAAAAAACGAATGTCCAACAAAGAAGTTGAATTTTCAACCCGAAAATATTTCAACCAAACAGATAAATTTTCAACTTGAACGATGAGTTTTCAACCGAATAAATTATTTCTTAACAAAATAGTTCCACTTTCAACCAAATAGTTGAATTTTCAATCGAAAAAGATTTAAATTTTAAATAAAAAACAGTTGAATTCAACCAAAAAAAAACGAATTTTCAACAAAATAGTTAAATGCATACTCAATTAAAACAGATTAATTATCAAAAAACAGTTGTCTTTTCAACCAAAACGATTAATTTTTTACCAAAAACCACGATTTTTCAACAAAATACATAAATTTTCAACCAAATAGTTGAATTTCAACTAAAAAAAGATAAATTTTCTACCCAAAAGAAAACGAATTTCCAACAAAAGAGTTGAATTTTCAGCCCAAAAATATAAATTTTCCACAAAACAGTTGAATTTTCAACAAAAAAGATGAATTTTCAATCAAAATAGATGAATTCTCAACAAAAAAAAAGAATTCTCAACAAAAAATGTGATAGTTGATATTTCAACCAAAAATCATTTAAATTTTATATAAATAACAGTTAAGTTCTACCAAAAAAGATGAATCTTCAACAGAATAATTGAATACTGAACTAAAACAGATTAATTGTCAACAAAACAGTTGCCTTTTTAACCAAAACGATTAATTTTCTATCAAAAAAGACGAATTTCCAACAAAATAGTTAAATTTTCAACTAAAAAGATGAATTTTCAACTCAAATGATGAATCTTCAACCAATAAAGGGAATTTTTTAGACAGAAGTTCAACTTTCAACCAAGTAGTTGAATTTTCAACATAGCAGGTGAATCCTCAACCAAAACAGATTAATTTTCTACCAAAATTTGCATTTTTAACCAAAAAGATGTAATTTATACCAAAAAAGTTAAGTTTTTGAACCAAAACACGAATTTTCGAGAAGAGTTGAATTTTCAATCAAGAAAGATTTTTCAGACAAGGAAGAAAAAAAAATTTCAACCAAATTGCTGAATTTTCTACAAAACAGTTGAATTGTGAAAAAAAGGTTAAGTTCTTACCAAAAGAGATGAATTTTCTACAAAAGAGTTGAATTTTCAACCCGAAAATATGAATTTTCAACGAAAAAGTTAACTTTCAACCCAAAGAGATGAATTTTCAACCAAATCGTTAAATATTCTACCAAACTGTTGATATTTCAAGCTAAAAATAAGAATTCTGTAAAAATGGTGGATTTTTTAACCCAAAAATATGAATTTTTAACAAAAAAGTTAATTAGTTTACCCATTTAGATATTTACAAGGACTGAAAAAACATTATTTATAATAAACTCGCAAAATTGTATACATATTCCGTTTTTTATGTTAATTATTCAAAATTTAACCATTCACATGGGGAGGTGATAGGAAATGTGACGATGTGTGGGAAGTGGCGGGAAATGGGCGTTAATAAGCGGAGGGGATAGCAGAGGAGATTAGGACAGGTTGAGGGGGAGATTTGAAGGACTTCATTAACGACTCAATAGGTTACGAAACCCTTTTTTGTAGACGCCAGCCGCTTACTTTCATTAATTTTTTTTTTTATCATGAACGGAAATATTCATTGTAATCTCACCTGGGGAATCGGATGCCGAATCACTGTTCTCGTGCGTACGCGGACTGGCTGGTCCTGTTCTCAACGACAATGGAGATGACGTGGGTGGGCCACTGTTTTCTTTAGCTGATATCGCAGAGATGTTTGTGGGAGGTGACCTTGAAGATCTGGAATGGGGTGAACCGGAAGGATTCGTTGATATTGGTGAATTAGAAGTTACTGGTTTTGCAGCAAAGGGTCTGGTCAGAATTCGTGGAGTGTGATGCTTTCCTGTTGTAGAAGGAACAAAATGATCCAAATTCAGTCCCCTTGTACAACCGCTGTCTACTTTTTCGTAACCGAAGAATCCTAAAAATTCGCTCATTGTGGTTGTTGCATACTCCTGCAATCAAACACAAAATAATTCTGTAGAAAAATACTTATTCTTTAAAAGAATGCAATTAGAAAATAATAATCTATTGCGCCTGTTAAGGAAAGAAGGAAAAAGGAAAAGCAAGTTGCTTTACGGGCATTCGACTCCTATTTCGTCTATCTGGGATAATCAGTAGGGAAATCCGTTTCCTACGACTTACATTGAACAATCAATAAGAAATTGGATCCTTTAGAATTCTTTTCTTGCAAGAAAGTAACGAGTCTTGTTATAAGAACAAGAATGAGTCAAATATCAAGTATCAGCTGCTAAAGACATTATTTTAATGATCCTCTATTGATGTCCTATAATGGCCATTATTTTTGTTGCTATACTTTCATATGTGTATACACTGTACACTATCACCGATATGAGGGACGGTAGTCGAATGGATATTTCAAATGGACGATCACTGTATTTTTTCAGAGGTGGAACATTTTCCGGAATAAATTGTTTTTTGCACTCGGTCTTTTGGACTAATAATGTATGCCTGGTACATTTAGCGCATATGAGGTACACACGCATGCCAGCATAATAAAAGAACTCACGTGAATAAAGCAGAACGTGATACTGTATGAAAAGTGCGTACGTGTAAACTAAATATGCATGTGTATTTTAACACGGACATAGTATAGGTATCGGGAGGATATCGCGTGGCGGGCGGATCAATCCATTAGTCGGCCTGTCTCGGTTACACTGTGCACAGAGCCTTTCTACCCTCGGCCATTGTACACCACATAATAATAGTAATAATATCAACAATGGTATAACGATGTCGCAGTGTCCTTTTTCCTGATATTTTTCGCAAAAAATTACACCGCACGTATCAACTTAAAACTGTTACGAAAAGCATTTCCTATATGTATAACGCGATGACACATACTTTGGGGGACTTTTAATAGTGATTTTCCTTGTAAATAAATTATATCAGCAAGGTAATTTACAAAGTACGTGATATCCCTACCTCCTTGGCGTCATCCATAAATGACGTCACGCGCTTTTACCGGGGGGAGGGGTTCCATAGAACGTGACGGAGACCTAGGCTATAGCCTAGGGGCGCACAGTTGGGCAAAACGTCAAAATTGGTTTCAAAAGAGCCT
>JAUMHM010000050.1:9289983-9303728 GCA_032362435.1 Melikaiella ostensackeni | reverse complement strand
ATTGTGAAAATCAGTATATTCTGATTTTTTAACTTTCGATCCTCTACTTGTGAAAATAAATATATATATATATATATATATATATTAGTTTTGTAGCTCTTACATCTGGCCACTGTATTGCAACTTCACTACAAAAGAATTCTTTCTACCTGGATGCCGAGTGGGGCCTCTTCTTTCAAGGCAGCCTCTGTAATACCTTGCTATTTATGAAAATTTCGATTATGTTCACAAACACAAATTTATGAGCCTTCAGAAAATTTATGAGGGCTACTTGGATCTTCAAAAAGAACTACCTGTGTAGTTGTAGAGAAAATCTCATACACGTGACAGGGCCTGAGAATATTTAGAGAATTTTCAGTGAATTTGTACCAGTGGGGCAATAGTAATTCGGTATTTTGAAATTTTGTTAATTTATAATTTGGGGAAATAAAAATTATGTCAAATGGTAATTAGGAAATATAATAGCATTTCCCACTGGTTACATTTTTTTTTACACTTAGTGTAGCTTTTAAACCAATCCCGAATCTCCTTTTCGGCAATCTAACCTCAAAAAATCAAACTCCTACACCGGATTTGCGAAGGACCACTGACCACTGATTCTGCTACACGAGCATAAGGAGGTCGTTTAGCAGAAGCTAGCAAAAATAGAAGTCTTCCGCATTTCCGGTGCAGGAATGCGATTTTTTGAAGTTAGATTGCCGGAAAGGAGATTCGGAACTGGTGTAAAAGCGTAAAAGCTACACTAATAGCATTTTCCACTGGCTATACTTTTCTTACATTAAGTGTACCTTTTAGACCAATACCGAATCTCCTTTTCGGCAATCTAACCTCAAAAAAGCACATTTCTACGCCGGATTTGCAAAAGACGTCTATTTTTGTTGGCTTCTGCTACACGACCTCATTGAGCTCGTGTAGCGAAATCGATGGTCATTGATCCGTCGCAAATCCGGTGTAAGAGTTTGATTTTTTGAGGTAAGATTGCTTAAAAGGAGATTCGGGATTGGTGGAAAAGCTACCCTAAGTGTAAGAAAAGTGTAACCAGAGGAAAATTCTATAAAAATTATGACAAATCTTAATTCGGAAGAATAAAAATTAACACAAAAAGTAATTAGGAAATATAAATAGTGGGTAAATTGGCAATTAGTATAAATAAAAATTATAGCAAATTGCTATTCGGTCAAATGATTTTAGGTAAAACAAATATTAGTGAAAATAAAATTTGGGGAATATTCATGCGCCTATCGCGAAACTGTAGATTTTTTTTCACAGATTTCGCGCAGGGAAACCGAGTACTTTCAGGTGAGCACACAACGCAAAAGATATAATGATGAGAAGCAAAGCCGTTGGTGTCGTGTTGCAGCCTATTATGATTCCGAATAAATCAGGCGAAGGAGGGTAACATGAGATCCACGGCTTCTCCTATATACACCCGTCTCATTTTCTTACACGAGAGTATAACACCACTACAGATTACAGTAGAGCAAGTAATATCTCTAGTGTGTCGAAGAAGAAGTTACACAATCTTAGTACACACTACTTTTTTTTATTGCCATTTACAACCATGTATTTTTGACTCTCTGAAATTTATTTTCTGTAGAAAAGTCTTTTTTTTCTTAAAGATCCAAATAAAATCTACTTACTTATGAGAATTTTTTGTGTACTAAAAAAGAACACCCAAAAAGTTCACAATTCAAAAATAGACTTTGAGACTATCCACTTTTTCGACTCATTAGAGACAGGTGTACAATAAATGTACACAACAAAAAGAAAAAAGAGGGAGAAAAAAGAAAGAGAAATCCAGAACCAAACTCACACTCTTTTTTTTATCCGACTTTTTTATACTACTGGGGAGCAAGACATTTCGAAGCCAATTTAGACTTCCTCATCAGGGGTAATTTATAGGAAAACTACAGTAATTATTAATAAAAAATTCCAAAAAATACCTGAAAATATGAATAAAATTTCTTATCAAATGCTGTTTGATAAATCTTTACATTTTGTTATTAAAACAAGAAAACCTTTAATATTAAATAAAAGTTACTCTTTTATGAAAATTTTTTATCGCATATTATCTTGTTAACCTTAAATATGTTTCTTGGAAAACCCCACGAATCTTGCATTCTATCAATATTTCTCTCTGTATTGCATCCAATCTAAGTTATTACTAATTGTCTAAAATTGTATAATACTTTTCAACAATTTTTCATTAAAATCAAATTGCTCTCAAGTTTATTTTTTTTATTACAAAAATTTTTTTTCATGATTTTAATTTCACTGAAAACCAAATTGCCAAAAACAGTATAAATAGAAAAGATAAGAAATTTTTTGTTTACCAATAATGATACTCCGACGTTTTGTAAAAAAATTTACCACAACACCAATGGAGCAAATATTTCATTTTCAAAGTATTTCAATTTTATTTGAAACTGTAAAAATTGTATTGATTTTCTTGTTCTCTTTAAAACATAGACACCGTAATCTACTTCTTGAATGTGATTATTACCTTTTTCTTTTTGAAAAATGGAATAATCTGAATAGATTGGTTCTAAATCAACACACAAAATTTGATCTTGGCACTATGATCTATTTCCTTTATTTTCCATGTTTTGTGTACATAAATCTTTTAATAATTTTTCAGGTTTTTTTCAATTTTACAACTAACTAGAACATTAACCTGGTACTGATCAAAAAATGAGGTTGCCAAAAGGTTTTACATACGTTTAGGTAAAAGAAATGATACCCTCGTTGCCTACAAAAAAGGTATTCTGAGGAAGATGCCATATTAACAATATGTGCAAATCTTATTATATACTACTGAGAACTATACTTATATCTTGACTAACATTTATATTTCAATTTTTCTAATTTTATAATTTTTACAGATGTTTTTATTTTATTTTTTACTATATTAATATTGTGTTCTTGGATAAATTTATAAATCTTGATATTTGAGACTAAAACTTTCTGTATAGTTTCCTGAAATCTGTTGACATTCTTCAAGTACTATACATGCTTTTTACGACGGTTTGGCTTGATTCACTGAGTAGCAACTGGCTATTCTCGCACACAAATGTTTTAAAATGAATTTCTTAAATTTCAGATAGTTTCACAGTCAGTGTCAATTTACGGCTAATTGTTGATTGCGACGCTTCGTTTTCGTGAACTCTATTTCTGTGTTAAAATTCAATAGAATTTTCCCAGCGCAGAATATCTTTCAAATAAATTAAAATGTAAATTTATAAAGTAGATTACGGTGTCTATGTTTCAAAAAGAAAAAGAAAATTAATACCATTTTTACAGTTTTAAATGAAATTGGAATATTTTGAAAATGAAATATTTGCTCCATTAGTGTTGTGGTTAATTTCTTCACAAAACGTTGGAGTATCATTATTGGTGGAACAAATGTTTTCTCATCTTTTCTATCTATACTGTTTTTGGTAATTTGATTTTCAGAAAAATTAAAATAGTATAAAAATTTTTTAAAATAAAAAATATAATAAAATTGAGAATAATGTGATTTTAATGAAAGATTGTTGAAAAGTATTATACAATTTTAGTCAATTAGTAATAACTTAGATTGGATGCAATACAGAGAGAATTATTGATAGAATGCAGGATTCGCGAGTTTTTGCAAGATAGATATTTAAGGTTAACAAGACAATATGTAATAAGAAAACTTCCATAAAACAGTAACGTTGATCAAGGTTTTTTGTTTGAATAAGAAAATGTAAAGATTTATCAAACAACATTCGATAAGAAATTTTATTTTTATTTTCAGGTATTTTTTGAAATTTTTTATTATTAATTACTGTAGTTTTCCTATAAATTACCCCTGATGAGGAAGTCTAAATTGGCTCCGAAACATCTGTATCTAATAAGCCGAGAAATTGGATAGTCTCGAAGTCTATTTTTGAATTGTGAACTTTTTGGGTATTCTTTTTTAGTACACAAAAAATTTTCATAACAAAGTAGATTTCATTTTGACCTTTAAAAAATTTTAAAAGAGAGACATTAAAGAAAGATTTGTCCCAATCTGCAGAGTTGCCTATGAATACTTGAGATTTCTTTTAGTTGAGATCTTAATGGTTAACTCAATTTACCAAAAAATATCCATTTTACATAAATATAGTTCATAAATTTGAGAAAGTTAGCAATTCTTTAGAAATGTGTTATAGGTTTGGATTATTACCTTTTTGTTTTTTTTGGAAAATGGAATAAGCTGAATAGATTGGTTCTAAATCGACCCACAAGTCTTTTCTTGATTAAGGCCATGTAATACTTATCCGATTTCTACTTTACTGACATTTTTTTCGCAACTCAGGAAAAAAACATTTGAATGATTGCTTTCGTAAATCGGTTTACTTTAAGAAAGCGGATTGGACGTTCGTCTTCTGAATCGAAATGACGCGTTTCAATCGGACCTCAACCTTTAAATGATTTTAATATGCTAACTCCGATTCAAAAGTTGCAAGTGAGAAAACACCTATTAAACAGAAATTTTTAAACTCTTTTTTGACAGTTTTGAATCCGATCGAAATTTTTGAGGTTATTCTCCCATATTTCACACAAAATTAAAAAATTGGAAATCAACGAGCGAGTGAAACAAATTATATACCTAAGTATCAGATTCTCTTATGTATGTATTTCTATTTTGAACAAATATAAGGTATATCAGTGAAATAGAGGGTCAATAACTAAATAAAACGCTTTTGAAATCGTAGTGAATTGGTCATAATCGGAAATGGCCAATTAAGATTGCGAATTCATTAAGGCTTCAGGCCGATTCAAACTTTCCAATCGGTTCTCTGTTTCTGGGAACAACTTAATTCCACAAGAATCGAGATATCGAGTTGGAAATTTGGGAAATCAATCAAGAGGCACTAAGGAACGTTTATATGGTCCTAAATTTCTGAAACTGCAAACAAATTTTAATTTTGGAAAATTTTTGGATTTTTTTTTTTTTTGAATTTCCAGAAATTTAGAACCATACAAACGTTCCTTAGAGCCTTTTATATAATTTCCCAGATGTTCAACTGGATATATCAATTCGTGTGGACGTGAGTTGTTGCAAAAAAATGTCGTTAAGGTAGATATCGGATAAGTAATTTTGGTGCGAATGCCCAAAAATAGAATATGCTTCAAATTTTATCCACATCGGTTAATATTTACCTACGCCCAGGCTTTTGAAGTTTCCCATAAGATTAACATGGGTAAAATTGTGTGGAAACGTTTAATTTACGCAATGTATATTTATTTATAATTATTTATTTTATATAATAAAATTATTGTAAATTGAATAGTGGACTGTAAAATTGAAAATTTTGAAAAAATCCAAGATGGCGGCCAATAAAATAGTCAAAAAATGGCTCGTTTGTGTAGTTTTCAAATAAATATTTTTAAGCTTTGCTATAAAAAGAATTATGACTTCAAAAAGCACTCGATGATCCAAGAAGAAAAAAATTTCAAAAAAATCCAAGATGGAGGCCCATTAAAATTTCAAAAAATAGCTCAGTTCTGCAGTTTTCAATGAATTATTCTTAAACTTTGCTGGAAAAAAAGTTTAACTTTAAAAATCATTCGATGATCCCAAAAGTTCAAAATTTTGAAAGAAATCTAAGTTAGCGGCCAATAAAATATTCAAAAAATAGCTTATTTCTGTAGTTTTCAATGTAATATTTTAAACTTTGCTAGAAAAAGATGTTTGACCTTAGAAATCATCTTATGATCGCAAAAGTCCAAAATTTTAAATTTTTTTGCGTTTTCGACTGAGAAACTTTATTTTTTTTAGAAATTGAAAAAAAAATCGAAACTGATAGATTTTTGCAAAGTTTTCTGTCCGTTATCTTGAACTTTTTCAAAAAATTTTAAAGTTTAATATCAACACAGAATTTTTCAAGATAAACTTGATTTTCTGGCGAAGTTTAGGATAATAACTTTGAAAAGTATGATAGTAAAACAATTTTGAAAATTGAACTGGCCGCCATCTTGGATTTTTCAAAATTTTGGACTTCTGGAACATAGGATGATTTCTGAAGTCAAACTTCTTTTTCTACTAAAGTTTTAGAATGTTTTATTGGAAATTACAGAAATGAGTTATTTTTGGAATATTTAATTGGCCGGTATGTTGGAATTTTTTTTAGAAATCTTTAACTTCTGGGATCATTGAATAATTTTTAAAATCAAACTTCTTTTTCTACTAAAGTTTTAAAACATTTAATTGGAAATTACAGAAATGAGCTATTTTTGGAGTATTTATTTGGCCGCCATCTTGGATTTTTTCAAAATTTTGAACTTCTGGGATCATCCAATGATTTTTTAAGTCAAACTTTTTTTGTAGCGAAGCTTAAAAATATTTCATTGAAAACTGCAGAAATGAGCTATTTTTAAAATTTTCAATTGACCGCCATCTTGGATTTTTTTTAAATTTTCACTTCAGGGATCATCGAGTGCTTTCTAAAGCCACAATTCTTTCTATAGCAAACTTTGAAAATATTTATTTGAAAAATGCAAAAACGAGCCATTTTTGGACTATTTAATTGGCCTCCATCTTAAATTTTTTCCAAATTTTTAATTTTCCTGTCCACCGTTTAGCTTACAATAATTTATTAAGATTTTTTCACAATGTTTAAACATTCTATGTTAATAACTATAGAAAATGCAATTTTTGACCCTAATTGTTGGGTCCGCCATTTTGGAAATTTTTCAAATTTTAAGTTTTTTTAAAATTATGATATTTTAAGAATTACATGAAGATTATCGTCATATGTGGACGATTGATTTTGAAAAAAATGAAAAAGTTTCGTCAATTAATCGTTTTTGCACAATTCCTTCCATGTCAATCTTATGGGAAACTTCAAGTGCCTGGAGCGATGGGTAAATATTTACCGATTTGGATAAAATTTGGAGAACATTTTATTTTTGCGCATTCGCACCAGAATCGCGAATATGAGCAAACGATTTCCAAAAAAGTAAAATAAGGGCGACAAAGATTTTAAAGTTTTCACAATGATTTCAAAGATTTCAGAAACATCTCAAAGACTTCAAAAGGTTTCACATAGATTTCAAAGATTTTGAAATTTCACAATGATTTCAAAGATTTCAGAAAGATTTCAAAAGATATAAAAATTTTACAAGGATTCCAATGTAACCGAACCGAACGAATATATGTGTGTGTGTGTGTGTGTGTGTGTGTGTGTGTGTGTGTGTGTGTGTGTGTGTGTGTTCAAAAACTCTTTTAATGTCAGGTAAAAAAAAAGATCATGTTGTAAGAAACAGAAATTTAACAAAATTAAGAACAAAAATAACAAAATTATGTTATATTTTAACTATAGAATTGGTTTATTCTAAGGTTTCACTTGCTAGACTAAATCGTTAGCCATTTCTTTGCTGTCAATCTTCTTGAAATCATTAAAATTATCAAATAAATTGTTTAGGAAGTACTTGATATCGATATCATTGAAAAGAATCAATCTAAAAGTGTCTTGTTTTCTAATTTCTTAAATTTCTGTTTCTGATTCTTGAAAAATGATTTGAAATTTTGTTTAAAGAATGGGAAAAAGGTCCAGAATTCTCGACTTTAGGTATTTTAGGAAAATTTTTTAATTAAAAGGGGAATTTGAATTAAAGGGAGAAATAAAAACAGGGGATGGGCTCTCATCCCTGCAAATGAAAAATATTTGTCTTACTTCATGCTTTAATGATAATTCTTCTTATTTCTCCAAATGGTAAGCTGAATTTGATGTTGAAAAAGATGGGTAAATTGCACTTCCTTGAAATTATATGGTTCCAAAATTCAAAGTGACAGAATGTAATAAAATATTCATTTCAAAACTTTAAAAAATTGAAGACTGTTTTTATGTTTTTCATTTTAACATTTTCCAAAATTTATTAAATTTATTTTTACTCTCATCTTTTTCTTATCGCCTTGTGAGAAAGCAAAGTGGAAAAACTTCCTGTTGTATTTCAGGAAATGACACAGAAATATTTGATGTTGGTGGACAATGTAGGACTAACATTTTAGTCCTACTTTTTCCTCTTTTTTCAAGTCCTTTGTCCTACTTTGTCCTCTTCTTTGAGGCCCGATTTTCCTTAATTTCGAAAATCAGCTCTGGTCACCCTAATTAAAAATAAAAGCCTAAATTTCTGTCAAAAATTAGTCTTTTGTAAGTATGGTAGTTTCGACAAAGGGAAGGGCTTAAAATTTGATCTAGTGTAAATGGATGATTTATCGAGACGGAATCATACCGTTAGATTTTTTTGCGTCCGGTCATGGAGATACACTTCAAATTATTGCACGGAAATCCATCGTTTCCTTCAGGAGTGCCCCGTAATCGTTTCCTGCAATTTTGAAGCTAAGCTAATGCGATTAGTCAATTTGTGTCCCTACGTCACGCAAATCTGTGTCAATAAACTCTCTTTATACTGGAATTATCAAGCCCTCAAGATTGAACCGATCTTAAGGCTTCAGAGTTCAGATTTTATTAGCAGTCACGCTGAAATAAATGGTTGGTTGGGACAACTAATAAAGTAATAGGGCCAACTATTTTAGTTTGTAATATATGTCACTGCCACTCCAGTGGTTGTGGTTACTACTTTTATTTCTAGGAATGGTAGTAGTTGTCCTTACTACTTCAAGTAGTAAGTCCTAATAATAAATGAGTAAGCCCAACAATTAAATTAGTAGTACCAAATACTTAAAGTAGTAATCCGAACTATTAAAATTAGTATAGTTTCTACTACTGAAAGGAAAAATACATCAATCATCAGTAATTAATTTCTCTTGAAGGGGAGTATAAAAACTTGGAGAATTCCTATTAAATCAAGAAACCCAAATGTAGTTAAAAACTACTTAATCGAGCGACATGTGGAACTTTAAAAATTTTACCTAAGTAACCTAATATCATTCTATCCATAAAGTATGTGAATTCACATGGAGGTCCACGAGAAAACATTGTTGCAAAACAATTTGAGAATTCATAGTAAATTTCCACTCAGACTCCAAGTGGATTCAATCACAATTTTCCCTTATTATTTTTACCTGAATAACTCATCGGTATAACGAGGTTATATTACTTACATGAAATCCTGAAAGCTCCATCTTGTCTAACGAATTAACTATTTTTTACTAACCTTGGAGTTTTTCGAAGTAATTTTCTGATCTCCAAATTTCCAGGAGATTCTGAACTTGCAAGATGTTTTAATAATTAATCCATGTCATCGATGTGATCGACTTTCTCAAAATCTCCGAAATACTAAACATGGCGATGATCGTGAACGTTTTGATGTGGCCCCTATCAGAGTTTCTAGCGTAGAAAAAACTGGTGGAGGCCCTATCAGACTCTAGTGAACGAATACTTGCTTTGAATAGGTAAGGAAAATCCACACAGATGAATGTTGATTAAAACATTAGAACTGAATATTTTAATTTATGATACTTTAAGGAAACAATCAACAAATTCATTATATTTATTTTTTAAATTCTTGCTATATTTGAGAGTTCAGTAACATCAAGCTCAAATCTATTGTTTGTGAAAGAATGCCAAATTTAGTTTTTTGGAATAACTTTTTGCACGGTAACAGAAGTTTTCGAAAGTCATGTAGTAAAATCAGACAAATTAATTGAAATTTTCTGTTTTTACTTTAATTTCCTTTAAATGTTGATATCAAAAAACCCGTTCCTTTCTGTCTGTAATTTCTTATGTTCTAACAAGGCCTTAGAAAATAGTAAAAATTAATTTCTTCACTGTACAGTACCTTCCACTGAATTAAAATATTTCCTTTAGCTTTAGCATTTTTTTGAGAGAAAAACACTAGGTTCAGTAATAAATTTGAGATTTCCTTATCTCCAGAACGTCAAGTATTTGAAAATGAAACTACACTCGTATTTTGAATTGCCGCCTGAGTACTGCGCGCCACAGGTGACGCACATCGGCGGACGCCAGGATTGAAGTTTGCTGCCACATGGTCACTTCCACTGATCCATAAAAGATACAAATCTTTAACATTTGACTAATTATTTATTAAAGTTTTGAGTGTGGATGCATATCGTGAATATAAAAATATATCATGAGTTTGTAGAAGTGAAGGCATCACATTTTTGAACGCTGCAAAATAGTAGTGAAATTGTGTAGTGAGTTCTAAATCCTAACCTCTAATCGTCAATGTTCTATAGAAAATGTGCAAAAGTAAATTTCTAAACATCACTTTGAAGAGTTTTACGTCCTTCAAGTGTGCAGATGTAATAAATTTGGTTGTTGTAAATAATGTTTGAATGATAAAGATTCGGACATGATGTGGAAATTCTATTCTATCTTGATTTACAGGGCATTCGTCTTATTGTAAACTATTTGGAATTGTTAGCAGACCTATTCATACTAGATCGAATTTGCATATCACTAGACAGTTTCTAAAAATATGTCAATCTCATCTAGCTTAAGTGAACAAATGCCCCCATAGGAGCCCCGCAGGGGGCCAGGGGCCCCTTCTTTTTAGTTGGGTTGTGGAAGGGTGATCCCCACTAGAACACTACTAGAAAGTCTAGTAGGGCCCATTTCGACAAAAGCGTTACGTTACCGATGGGGCCCCGATTAATTTTCTCCACTAGAGCCCGAATAGAAATAGGGGAAACTCGCCAGAGCCCCATTAGAACCCTTTGGAAATTTCTACACGGAAACAGATGAATTTTTTTTGAAAGTAGGTGACCGAAAAAAATGTTGTGTAAATCAAATAAACATGCAAGAAGTTGCCTTTTTCCCATTTTGAATCAACAGGAAACGTCATGGTCTTTGGGGCACGGGTTAATATTAACCGATATCTCTTCAATTTTGAGATAATTTTTTTGGCATTCGAACACAACTAGAGGGTGAGAAAAAATGTATGATTTTGGAAAATAAGGGCCATCCTAGTGGCCATCAAGACTCAAAAATAATTACAACTCATTTTCCAGACTTAAAAAATATATTCTCGATCACTTGAATTTTAAAATGCAAGTTCTCAAAACTGAACTTATAATTTGAAGTGCCCATTCAAATAAGAATATTTAAATTTACAAATCTGATGCGGAACAATTCTACATTTGAACTTTGAAGTGAACATTGAATATTGAAACACTAAAAACTGTTCAACTGTTAAGACTTTGAATTTGAAATTGACTCATTTATAAATGACTTTAAAGGCTTTCAATTGTAAATTGTACTCATTAATAAATTGTTGATCTCAAACTAATCAATTTTTTTAAGCTTTCAATTTAATTATTTTACTAATTAAGATATTCAGTTGGAAATTGTACAATTTTGAACAATTTAAATTTCAAATAAGACGAAATGTGAAACATTTTTAATTTTTCAGTTTAAAAATTGTTTGAAATGAAACACTTTATATTTAAAGTTGTTCCTTGCAATCTGAAATAAAATTTTATTGTATCATTTTGAAGGCAATTTATAAAGTATCAAAGTAAAATTATGAAATTTGCAGCATCTTCAATTTAAAATGATTAAACTATGAAGGATTTCAATTGAAAATTGCACAATAACGTTTAAATTCGTATTTATTTAATTTAAAATGCTCTTAGTTTAAAATTATTTAATATTAAGAATTTTAATCTGGAATTTTTATATTTTCATCGTTTGGAAATAATAGATATTAAAGTACTAAAAGACTCTAATTTATACTTCTGCAACTTTGAACAATTTTAATTTAATACCAAGCAATTTTTAATATTTCAATCTAAAATTATTCAACACTCATTAAGGCTTTCCATTTTTTTCAAATAAAAAATCTTGAAAATAAAATTTCTTTTTACATATTGAAGGCTTTAAACGTAAAATTACTTAATTGTTAAGCATTTCAATTTGAAACTGTCTAATTTTTAGTACTTGAATTTGAAATTTTTAAATTTGCAAAAATGTGATAAATCTATAGAAGAGTTCAAAAAACAGTTGTTGAATTTCAAACACGATAGATTGGAAATGATTCAATTTAACATATTTCGAGTTAAAATAATTGAATTTTGAAGGTTATGGATAAACAGTTCTTCAACTATTAAGGGCTTCATTTGTAAAATACTTATCTTTGAGAAATTTAAATTTAATGCCGCACAATTATGTGTGTACTTCAAATTAAAATATTAAATGGGAAATCTTTTCAATTTGAACCATATTCTGAACAGGAGGCTAACAATTTTAAAAAAGCAAACAAAAGGGAAAAAGCGACTCGCTATCCGGCTTAAAAATAAACATTCAAAATGGTATATTTTAAAATTTTTAACGTTCCGAATTTAACAATTAACAATACGAGACTTGAAAAATTGAAATTAGTGATGCCGTTGAGCGATATTTTCCGATACTGAGACGATACCGATACGATACTGACCTACCAGTGTTGGTTTGGTATCGCTCAATTTCGTATCGTATCATGAAAATTTCGGAAAATGCAGTATCGTATCGGTATCGTATCGAATTTCCGAGACAAAAAAGACCAGATGGGATTTTCGTCATCCACAATAGAAGGATCGCCAAGTGGCCAGTCGCAGGTACCGAAAAAAGTTTTTTTCGAAGCTGTGATGAGCTTCGAAGGCCTGACCGTGTCTGCCTCTACTCTTTGAGAGAAAAAAGGGCATCTACAGTTTGTTCTGCCGAAGAAATTTCAAAGCACTCAGTGAAAGACCGATTGGTTTGATTCGAACAAACCAAAATTTGTATCTTTACGCTGTATTTGAATTGAATAAATTATTTATTTACATTTGAAAAACGGCTTAATTCAAATAAATGCAATTTTTAAATACAATCTTTTAAATAGACAAAAAAATGTTTGTTTGAAATGAAAGATTTTATTTAAATACATTCTCCTCCCACATTTTATTCATTTCCGTGAAGTCTCAATAAAAAGTATTGCATTTTCAACAAAATAGATGAATTTTTATCAACATAGATGGATTTTCAACTAAAAAGATAAATTTTCAACACAGAAGGATAATTTTTTTCCAAAATAGTTGAATTCTCAACCTAAAACGATTAATATCCAACCAAACAGTTGCATTTCTAACCAAAAACATGAAATTTCGACCAAAAGAGATGAGTTTTAAAACCGAAAAGACGAATTTTCAACAAAAGAGTTGAATTTTCAACCAAGAAAGATTTTTTAGTCAAAGAAGAAAAATTTAATCCAAAATTTTTAATTTTTAAGCCGAAAATACGAACTTTCTAGAACACAGTTGTATTTTCAACCCGAAAATATGAATGTCCAACCAAGAAGATCAATTTTGTACTGAAAAAGAAGAATTTTCAACAAAATACATCAATTTCCTACCAAAAAATTGATTTTCGACCCAAAGGGACGAATTATCAATAAAATTCATAAATTTTCTACCAAATAGTTGAATATTCAACTAAAAAAGATACATCTTTACCAAGAACATGAAGTTCCGACCAAAAAGAGAAGAATTTTAAAACCAAGAAAAAATTCAACAAGAGATTTGAATTTTTGAACTAGAAACATTTTTTAGTCAATAAAGAAGAAAAATTTCATCTGAAATGTTCAATTTTTAAGCCAAAAAGACGGATTTTCTACAAAACAGTTGTATTTCCGGCCCGAAAATTTAATAGATAGAAGATAGAATATAATAGAAGATTAATTTTCCACCAAAAAATGAATTTTCAAGAAAATACATCAATTAATAGATTTAATGCTTTCACGATGATTCATTATGATGAAAGGAGGTGATTCGGGTTTCAATCGTGTGCAAAACT
>JAUMHM010000050.1:9265890-9288742 GCA_032362435.1 Melikaiella ostensackeni | reverse complement strand
GAATAAATACTACCCCGCGTTTCAGAAAAGTCGGGTTACAGATCCTAGTATTACTGCTAATACCGTGAGAAAATTCTTGAAATTTCGAATTTTTCAAATTCATTTTTTGACATTCTCACTATATTCAATGAACGTACCTCAAACTTTTTTGTTAAAAAACGATGTATTTCGTTAAAACCTACAAATCTATTTTTTATAATTAATTATCTCTTTCTCTGAATAACAAATTTCAGATTGGTGATTGTTTTCTTTTTTACAAATGTTAAATCTTATTTGAAATCTTGTTTGGTGCAGTTTCGTTAGTTATAACGAATACAAAGTGGATTTGTATAAGATTATCAGTTTTGGAAATTTGGTTAAGTTGTGTAAAAAAACTCGTGAAAACTTGATTTGCCGAAGTTTGCCGGAAATTTGTGCAACGGATCATATTTTCTTGCAACCGAACAAGATTTATGCAAAATTTTCACATGAATACAATATATTTTTCGTTATACAGAATAATTTTTGTAAGAATTTTTGTTTTGGGGGGGGGGGGAAGCGGCTCGAAGTATTTTGTTAAAAACCAAAAGGAAAATTGTTTCTCTTGATAATCACTCCATTTAACAGATAAAAGATACCTTCCACAACGTTCAAAAAGTAGAAAATCTGTCAAATTATAAGATGTATCGTTATATGCCTTAATTATACGTGAGGTTGAGAATAAATCTGGTAATGTTACAAGTGACACTAAGCAGAATATTTAACGTTGCCATAAGTTTTAGTAACGTTATTTGGTTCAAAATGATGAACTTATGAAAAAAAACTTATGAGTAATTACTTTTTCGTTAAAGTTTTCCTTCCAAGCACTTTTTTTATGAGTGAGCGACTTAGTCCCACATTGTGGGGTAAGGTCGCTCCCACTTCAAACTATGATAAATATTTGTTTATAAATTAAATTCGTGTTTATACTTTGGAGTACGAAAGAGAGTTAGATTGTTAACAATTTGAAGCATCAATATCTAATTTAAATTTCTTCTTGCACTTTGTTGTAAAATACCCAAAAAACGAGCCGCTTAGATCCATTTAACGGTAAAATCCCTCCAAATTTCATGAATCTAGCTCTACTTGTTTTCGAGTTATCGTAGAAAGAGTATTGTTAACACACACATACATACACACGGACATTTTTTAAAAACCTTTTTTTCGAACTCCTGAGGTCAAATTATGTCAAGACATGTCAAAAAATGAAGTTTGAAAATTTTCATCGTTACAAAGCTTCTTGTATGAGGAAGAAATTTGAATTAAGTCAGCTCACAGTGGGGACGAATCGTCAAAATACGGCCAAAAGTTCTATTTATTGAGTTTACCATATAAACTTAAAATTCTAAAAATTACGTCCTAATTTTACCAAATAATCGTGTAGCTCAATATTTTTAATTAATATTGACTTTTAACACATTTTTTAGCTAAAGAAAGACGACCCTATAATAGTTGTTTATTCGCAGATTTTCTACCCTCAGTTTTAACACACTCAATATTAACATAAAGAAAATGATTAAGTCTTGTAAGATTAGTAAGAGATGAAATGGGTCATTCTACTCGAGGGACCTTTTTGACGTCTTGGTCATTTTTTTCGACACTATTCATTTTCAGTTGTTGAAATATACTGAATACTTAGTTGAAAATTCAACTTTTTTGTTAAAAATTCGTCTCTTTCACTTGATAGTTCAACTATTTGGTTGTTAATGCAACTATTTGGTTGAAAATTTATTTTTTTGGTTAAAAATTCAACTATGTGGTGGAAAATTCATCTTTCTTTTTTAAAAACGAACTTTATTGTTGAAAATCCATCTTTTTTGGTTGAAAATTTCACTATTTCGTTGAAAATGAAATATATTTCGACTTGAAATTTTAGGAATTTGGTATTTAAAGAATTTTTATTCAAAAAAATTTATTCCTCTATTTTCTTGAAAAGTATCCTTATTTCTGCTGTTTTGAGAGCATTTTGGGTTGTGAAGTCTGGAATGACTTTTACATTAATTTACATTACGTGCGTCATTCTACTCAAAGGGACCTTTTCAACGTTCCGGTCATTTTTTTAGACACTATTCATTTTCAATTATTGAAGAATTCCCTATTTGGTTAAAATTCACCTTTTTTGTTAAAAATGAGTCTCTTTTGCTTGATAGTTCAACTTTTCGGTTGCTGATGCAACTGTTTAGTTGAAAACTATTTTTTTGGTTGACAATTTAACCTTGTGGTGGAAATAATAGATTTAATGCTTTCACGATGATTCATTATGATGAAACCCGAGAAACCTCCTTTCATCATATGTGGTGGAAAATTCATCTTTTGGTAGAAAATTCATCTTTTTGGGTTGAAAATTAAATCTTTTTAAGTGAAGAGTCTACTATCATATTTTTGGTACACAATTCATCTCGTTTGGTTAATAATTCTATTATTTGGTGAAAAATTTCATTATTTTGTTGAAAATTCAACTATTTTATTGAAAAGTCATATTTTTGGTCGTTAGTTTAACTATTTTGTTGAACATTCATCTTTTTGTTCAAAAAATCCGTCCTTTTTTATTAAAAATTCATCTTATGGTAGAAAAGTCATCTTTTTATATTGAAAATTCGATTATTTTGTTGAAGATTCATCTTCAAATGTTGAAAATTTAACTATTTGGTTAAAAATTCAACTTTTATTTTGAAAATTCATCTCTCTTACTTGATAATTCAACTATTTAGTTGTTAATGCAACTATTTAGTTGAAAATTAATTTTTTTGGTTGAAAATTCAACTATGTGGTGGAAAATTCATCTTTCTTGGTTAAAAACGAACTTTATTGTTGAAAATCCATCTTTTTTGGTTGAAAATTTCACTATTTCGTTGAAAATGAAATATGTTTCAACTTGAAATTTTAGGAATATGATATTTAAAATAATGTTATTCAAAAGAATTTATTCCCCTATTTTCTTGAAAAGTATCCTTATTCCTGCTGTTTTGAGAGCATTTTGGGTTGTGAAGTCTGGAATGACTTTTACAATAATTTACATTACGTGCGTCATTCTACTCAAAGGGACCTTTTCAACGTTCCGGTCATTTTTTTAGACACTATTCATTTTCAATTATTGAAGAATTCCCTATTTGGTTAAAATTCACCTTTTTTGTTAAAAATGAGCCTCTTTTGCTTGATAGTTCAACTTTTCGGTTGCTGATGCAACTGCTTAGTTGAAAACTATTTTTTTGGTTGACAATTTAACTATGTGGTGGAAAATTCATCTTTTGGTAAAAAAAAAGTCGTCTTTCTTAGTTGAAAGTGAATTCTTTTTCATTGAAAAGTGTATTATTATATTTTACATTCAGAATTCATCTCTTTTGGTTAAAAATTTCACTGGTTAGTTGAAAATTCAACTATTTTGTTAACAAGTCATCTCTTTCGGTTAAAAATTCTACTATTTAGTCAAAAATTCAACCCTTTTGTTGAATATTCGTCTTTTTAGATAGAAAATCCGTCCATTCGGATTAAAAATTCATCTTTTTGGGTTGAAAGTAAATTCTTTTCAATTGAAATGTCTACTATCATATTTCTGGTCCAGAATGCATTTTTTTTTTGTTAAAAATTCTTCTATTTGGTTCAAAATTTAACTATTTTGTTAACAATTTACCTTTTTTGGTTGAAAGTTAATTCTTTTTATTTGAAAAGTCTACTCTTAAATTTTTGGTTCAGAATTAATCTCTTTTGGTTAAAAATTCTACTGTTTGGTCGAAAATGTAACTGTTTTGTTGAACATTCGACTTTTTAGATAGAAAATTCGTCCATTTGGATTAAAAATTCATCTTTTTTAGTAGAAAAGTCATCTTTTCGAGTTGAAAGTTAATTCTTTTTAAATAAAAAGTCTACTATCATATTTTTGGTCCAGAGTTCATTTCTTTTGGTTAAAAATTCTACTATTTGGTTGAAAATTTAATTATTTTCTTTAAAGTTATCTTTTTTGGCTGAAAGTTAATTCTTATTATTTGAAATGTCTACTACAATACTTTGGATTCAGAATTCATCTCTTTTGGATAAAAATTCTACTATTTAGTGGGAAATTTCATTATTTTGTTGAAAATTTAACTATTTTGTTGAAAAGTCATCTTTTTTGGTCGATAGTTCAACTGTTTTGTTGAACATTCATTTTTTTGTTGTCGAAAATTCCACTTTCTTGACTAAAATATTTTCTTTGAAAATTCGATCATTTGGTTGAAGATTCATCTTCGTAGGTTGAAAGTTTAACAATTTCGTTAAAAATTCAACTTTTTGAAAATTCGTCTCTTTTCCTGGATAGTTCAACTATTTGGTTGTTCATGCAACTGTTTGGCTGAAAATTATTATAAAATTCATCTTTTCTGGTTTAAAAGTCAAATTTTTTCTGAATTATTCGACTTTCTAACTAGAAAACTCAAGTCTTTTCTTGAAAAGTCATCTTTTTTGGTTGAAAATTCCACTACTTTGTTGAAAATGAAATAAATTTCGACTTGAAATCTTAGGCATGTGGTATCTACAATAATGTTATTCAGAAGAATTTATTCCCCTATTCTCATGAAAAATCACCTTATCTCCCCTGTTTTTAGAGTATTTTGGGCTATCATTCTACTCGAAGGGACCTTTTCGACGTCTCCGTCATTTTTTTCGACACTATTCATTTTCAATTATTGAAAATTCGCAAAGTGATAATTTTGTCCATAAGTAATGACAGAAAAAATTTGTAAGTTTCGAGCACAAACCCTTCTGATCAATAAAAGCGTTAGAACTTTGTCTTCAGGTTTTCCTTAAAATAAAATAACATTGCATTATCTTGTTTTAACATGCTTGAAAGTACGTAAATAAAACTTTATTATCCATGAAATTAAAGCTCAGACCTCTATTTTTATTTTCCACCCATATCAGTTTATATATGTGAAAAAGTTTTTCTTGTAATGCATAATTGAAATCATTATTTTGTCGCGAGTAAAAATTCCGATTGATCTCCGAAGCCTCGTTTTCTAGAGAGCAACAAAATAATTTTAAATACTATGCCAATTGTATATCATAAGAAGTGTTTGTATGTAGAAAGATGTTACAAGACAATTGTTTAAATTAATCGCGTTGTTTATAACATTAGAAAGTGTATGCACTTGGTCATCTCCGAAGCCTTTTTTGTTGCGACTCTGATTCTATTTTGCTTGCAGTTACAGTATGATTCAACCATATTATGAACAAATATTTTGTTGTAATCCAGTGAAAGATTATTCTTATAATTCAAATATGCTTATCTATGTTAAATAAACGACTTGAACATAAAAAAGTAAATAAAAATGCCCTCACAACATTCATCTTGGCATTACTCTATACCTGTGCAGAAATTTCCCCATCTTTCCTCATTTGAAGTTAGGTTCTGATGGGTACCCTATCGGAATCTCAAGTTTTAAAAAAAACTGATAGGGGCCTTGTCTAGTGAGAAATTCAATGCTTCGTATAGGTATGGCGAATCTATCTGTATCTAATGGGGCTTCGACCAAAATCTCTAGTCTAGAAAAAAGTGATGGGGGCCCTATCAAGCTCTAGTGAACAATTTCTTGCTCTCCATAGGCAAGAAAAATCTACTCAGATTGCAAATGTAAAAAATGTAGTTCTTTTGAATAATTGTTGGAATGTTAAAAATTTGGACGACGATGTAAAAGGGTGACCCCCACTAGAACATGACTAGAAAGTCTAGTAGGGCCCACGTCGACAAAAGCGTTACGTTACCAATGGGGCCTCGACTAATTTTTCCAACTAGAGTCCTAATAGAAACAGGGAAAACTCGCCAGAGCCCCATTAGAATCCTTTCGAAATTTCTACACGGGTAGCGGCAAAATTATAAATTTTACGAATATGATTCTCCATCTAAAAGAAAAACGCCTAAATAATTCGCGATTGATTATAATGAATGTAGATATACTAAAGACGCATAAGTAATTAATTTAATGTACATGTTAATTGTTATAACAATTTATCTGTACAAACTCTTCAGTATATCAATTTGTTGTAGAAAAAAATTATTTGGTCTTAAAATCGTTGTAATTTATTATGAGAATGGTATTAGTAACTAAATATTGTCACAATTCAAAAATCATAAACAATTTATAAAGTAATAAACAATTTTTTAACCTATCAAGTTCCATGAGCAGACCATTTGACATAGTAGAAAAGTTAATATTGAAATAAAAACATTTTATTAAAAAATAATTTTTCATGGTAAAAAAATAAAACTTTCGGTTGCTTGAATGATGTTTGCTCAAAAAATTTGTTTAAAAACGTGAATTACGAAAAACTAATAGCATCCCTCGATTCTACGCGAAAAATTACATACAGTCCATTTGTTAGACAATTTTTTTATCCTATTTGTTATTTAGTATAATTAAATGCGTTAGTGGGTGACCTACGATGTAATTGTTTATTCATACTACATAATCAACAGGGTTGAGAAAAAAATTATCTAATACATGTACACCATGTAATTTTTCCCGTAGAAACGAATGGTACTATTATTTTCTTCGTAACTCGCATTTTTAAACAAATCGTTCGTACAAAAATTTTTTAAACTTGTTTTCTTCGGTGCCAGGTTACCGTTACAAAAGAATAGCTGTAAACCAAACTTTCGTAACTTCCATGCAGAATTAGTGGAATAAGATTAATTTAAAAATGTGTTTGCAAATGATACAGCAGAAACATATAATATGAGTTTTTTCAAAAAAAAGGTGAAAAGACATCAATGTGATCTTTTTAGAAATCAGTTCCTTATGATCTCTATATTAAACCATGAAGAATTTTTCGCGGTTTTTTGCAGTGTTTAAAGTTATTCTGGATATTCTATCCAATTAACCTTCAAACGAATTAAAAAAAAATATCTAACTCCATTATATTTTCAAAAAGTGACAAAACAGAATCAAATTAGATAACCTATTTTTGACACTAACTCTTATTATCATAATAGTAATTTTATAAGTAAAAATTACATTTTAAATATGAAAATTGTAGATTTTATATGATGCTAATGTGAATTTACACTCAGTTAAGGTAAGCACTAAATTCATAATATTAAAAATCATTCTTTATTTCAATTTCTATATTATTTAATGTTTAAACATTTCAACATCTGTCTTTGAATCTGTGACTTATAGGCAGAAAGGCTTATCCGCACCTGTCATCATTTTGAGATAAATGAGGTTGTATATTCTTTTAATTCTGTCAAATCGGGAACATAACAGATTATTTTTTTATTAAGCCCTCAGACCTAGTTTTTAATGTAAAAATGTAAAAATTCATCTATTTGGTTAAAATCACCGTTTTGTTGAAAATTAAACAATTTTGTTCATAATTCGTCTTTTTGGTTCAAAAATTCATCTTACTTGGTTAAAATTGCAACTATTTGGTTGAGAATTCATCTTTTTTAGTTACAAATTGAATTATTTAGTTAAAATTTCAACAATTTTGTTATAAAGTCACTCCTTTGGATTGAAAATTAGTTTTTTTGGGTTGAAAATTGAACTATTTTGGTAAAAAATTCCACTATTTTGGAAAAAATTAATTTTTGTTGGAAATTTATTTTTTTTTGTGTTAAAAATTCAACTGTTTTATAGAAATTTTTTAAAATTTGCTGCTCAAATTTAGAAAAAGATAAAAGATTTTGGTGAAAAAAAATATGATCCCAGCATATTCTAGCACTTTCTAGTCTAGAAAAAACTGGCAGGGGCCCTATCAAGCTCTAGTGAACAATTTCTTATTTTGCATAGGCAAGGAAAATCTACCCAAATTGCAGATGTAAAAAATGTTTGGTCCGGTCGAATTTTGAAAATTTCGAGCAACTTCAGCTTGCTTAATGTCAAAATGTCATGTAGAATAAAATACTGTATTTCAAGGTTAGTCCATCAGTATGGTAACTGAAGTTATCCAATTAAATACAAATTTATTATTGAATAAAATGGATTTAATTAAAGGATACGAATCTGACTTGTCGGATATTCATACACAAGGTAACCTAGTTTATTTTACAATATCAATAAAATGTGCACAAAATGTTTGGAATTTTACCTATTTGACTTTATTATTTTTAAATTTTATTTCAATATTGCAATTAGACAAAATAATTTTTATAATAACAATTCTAGTAATAAACTTGACGTCGTGCAATAAATTATTTCAGAACTTTTAAGTTATTCCATAAATTTAAGCTACGCATAAACGCTTATAAACGGCGTGAAATGATATCCTAAATCTAAGTGCACTTTGTCGATTGAGCCAGTCTTTCATTGACAAGATTGCAAATAGGTGGTTATGTTATTTTACTTTTATGGCAAAACTAAGTTGTTAAATGATTTTTAAGTTTCGGAATGTTAAAGAGGACTATTGAAAGAGCCGTAAACTGAATTTAACTCAATTTTCATAAAAATTTCAGTCGCTTATGCCTATCCCCCGCAGAAATATCCTAAACATTTGATTATTATATGTAAATTTCTGTGTTTTTAACATTTATTAAATACTTTAGTACTTTATTTCAGTTTGTATGCATTTCCAATTTCTTATTCTATATCTATTTGGAATTAAAAGAAATGAATTCACTCCATAACTACTATTCAGTCAGATATAAATCTTTGTTACTTATGTAAAGATTGCAATTTTAGGTGCGTCATTCTCAATTTTATAATTTTGACCAAATATTTTTAAAAGCGACCCAGAAAACCTCTTATAATTGGCTTTTATAACGATTCTTCTATATTTTCGGTAAAATGTCCAGCATTTTTCCTTTGTCATTTTGCATTTAGTACTTTTAATACAAAATTCGTTATCAGCGATCTAAAACAAACCATTCATAATAAATTCTTCTGCAAATACTTTCATTTTTCGTGAAACTGTCCGCCATTTCGCATCCGTTATTTTAAATTTGGATATTTTTAGTGCGAAATTCACAAAAAGAGACCCCAGAAACCCCGGTTAGCAAAGTTTTGTCCAAATCTCATATTTTTTTTTTTGTAAATCTGCCTACCATTTTGCATCCTTCATTTTGAATTTTGCATTTTTAATATGGAATTCGGAATCAGCGATCTCAAAAACATGTAATAATTACCTTTTCGTTACATTTCAATTAGTTTAGGGACTTTGGCTTCCAGGCTATATAATAAAAAAACTATTTTTAATTCGAAATTCTTGAAAATTAAAAAAAAATATCAAGAATCGAAAGAACAAGTTTAAATAACACGCTCTTACATGTCTCCATTCAAATTACAGGGATTACAGCAGTTCAGTAGTTCAATTTCAGGTAAAACGGGGGATTTTTCCCGAAAAAAGGAGATTAAAAGGAGATCTCATTTTTTATTAAAAACTCTTTATATAATACGGATTTCTAGTCATTTTGATGTTTTAAGCATTTTTTTTTTGCTCGCTTTGAAAAATATATTGAACACTTCAGCACTTTCTACTGATAAAAATACATCAGACAAAAATTGGAAAAAATTAAAGATTGGGATATAGATAAACAACGGAATTTAAACATGGCCATGTTTGAATTTGTTTAAATGTATTTTTCTATATATGCAAGGTACAAAGAAATAATTTTAAAAACACAAAAATGACTATTAGAAAAACCTACTTTCTCTGTCCTTGTTTCCTTTGATTTTTAATTTTTTTTCTAATGCATTTTTATCAGAAATCTCTCAGATGTTCCAAACATTTTTAAATCTTAGCTAAAAAAGATGACACTTAACAAAAATTTTTTCAAATTATTATTCGCGAAAGTAGCAATATTATGAAGATAATAATTTTTCCCAATGCACAGAATTATTAGAACCCAATAAGAAAATCCAACTATTTTTGGTTGAAAAGTCTTTTGTTTGTTTGGTTGAAAATATTTTTGGCTGAGAATTCAACTTTCTTTATTACAAATTTTGTTATTTGATTGAAAATGAACTTTTTTGCTCAAAATTCGTATTTTCAAGTAGGAAATTCAACTCTTTTACAAAAAATTCATCTTTTTGGCTTGAAAATTCAACAATTTGATTGATTTTTTTTTCCTTTCTTAACTAAGAAATCTTCATCTTTTTGGTTGAGCTCAACTATTCTTCATTTGAAATCAAGAACTTTTTTGGTTAAAATATCAGCTATTGCATTTTTCATTGAGAATTCGTCTTTTTGGCTTGAAAATTCAGCAATTTGATCGACATTTTTTTTCCCCTTTCTTGACTAAGAAATCTTCGTCTTTTTTGGTTGAACTTAACTATTCTTTTTTTAAAATTGAAAACTTTTTTGGTTAAAATATCAACTATTACATTTTTCATTGAGAATTCTTCTTTTTTTAAAATGAAAATTTATCTTTTTGGATGAAAATTCAACTATTTGGTTAAAAATTCATCTATTTCGTTTGAAATTCCATTCTTATGTTGAAAATTAAACAATTTTGATCAAAATTCGTCTTTTTGTTTTGAAAATTCATCTTTTTTGGTTAAAACTGCAACTGTTTGGTTGAGAATTCATCTTTTTCGGTTAGAAATTTAATTATTTAGATGAAATTTCAACAATTTTGTTAAATGTCATTCCTGTGGGTTGAAATTTAGTCTTTTTGGGTTGAAAATTGAACTATTTTGGTAGAAAATTCTACTATTTGCTTCAAAATAAACTTTTTTGTTAAAAATTTATATTTTTGTGTCATAAATTCAACTGTTTTGTAGAAAAATTCGTCTTTGTGGCTTGAAAATTCAACACTTTGGTTGAATTTTTTTTTCTTTCTTGACAAAAAAATCTTCGTCTTGAATAGTTGAATTCAATTATTCTTTGTTTAAAATTAAAAACTTCTCTGGTTGAAATATCAACTGTTATATTTTCCATTGAGAATTCATCTTTTTAAAATAAGAGTCTCAACTTTTTTGTTGATAATTCAACTATTTGGTTAAAAAATTTTCTATTTGGTTTAAAATTCCACTTTGTAGTTGAACATTAAAGTCTTTTTGGTTGAAGTATCAACTATAATATTTTTTATTTAGAATTCGTCTTTTTTGGTTAAAAATTCAACTACATACTCGGTTGAAAATTCAACAATGTTTGCAATTTTTTTTCTTTCTTGGCTAAAAGATCTTTCTTAGTAGAAAATTCAACTATTTTGTTAAAAATTCAACTACTTGGTTCAAAGTTGAAATACTTCGTTGAAAATTAATTTTTCGGTTGAAGATTTATCTCTTTGGCTGAAAATTTAACTTTTGTGTTTAAAAAAATAATTTTTTTTGTTGAAAATTAATTTTTTAAATTGAAAATTCTGACATTCGTTCAAGATTGAAAATTGATCGTTTTCAGCTGAAAATGCAACTATGTGGTTGAAAATTTATGTATTTTGTTGAAAGTGCTTTTTTCGGTAGAAATATCTAATATCTAATATAGATTATTCATTGTTTCCGCTGTTTTTGGAGCATTTTGGTCTTTGAAGCCTATTATTGACACGCTTGAAAAAAAATTTTTTTTTTGGCTTCTTCTCGTAAGTTTGGGGGGGGGGGGGTCAACATACCAAAGGTAGTTAGTCCTAAATTTGAAACACTTCAGGTCTTGTTTTAAACAAAATCAGCAATTAAATCGCTTAGGAAATCTTTAAAATTGGTATCATCAAAAAGAATCTTTTTTAAAGCGTCTTGTTTTCTAATGTGTTGAATTTCCGTTTATGATTCTTGAAGAATGGATCAAAACTCCGTAAAAAGGGGAAAAATTGCGTCAAACTTCTCGATTTTAGGTGTTTTAGGGGATTTTTCAAATTTAAGGGGAAAAAGGGGGGAAAAGGGGATTAGACAAAAAAGAGGACGTACTGTGATACCTGAAATTGAAAAAACTCAAATAAAAAAAGAGGAAAAAAAGAAGGAAAATGGTGAAAAGGGTGTTGATTGGTTGTTGATTTTTGTAATTGTTTTTTTGTTGTGTTTAAAAAAAAATTAAAATGAAAAAACGACGAGAGTAAAAAAGGAGGAAGCCGATTTGGAGGTTGTCTTCTTCTGCGTTGCCCAAATTTGATCATTGGATTCTTGTTTTTTTTTTCTAATTTCCAAGACTTTCGTAGTTAAATTTGAATGTTGGACGTTGAAGAATTCAAATTTTGATTAATTCTGAATTTAATTTCTTATAGAAAACTTCTCGAGCCTGAACTTGGAGTCACGTTTCGAGACACAAGTGGGAGATTTTGCATCCAGGACACTTCTGTTGCGGTTTTCTTTGTCGAGGAAGAATCTGGAGCAAAAACAGGTTCAGGGTGAAAGGCGACACAGGTACATATGGGCTCTCTTTCGCTGAATGGACCAAATGATATAAATTATTTATAGATTTCGACACCCGACGGGGGCGGGCGTTCTGTTCCAACTGGGGTGCGCACCCCCGGGGGGTCCACTTGCACCAAAAACCCCTTGGGGCCCCCTCAACATATGCATTCTCGCCCAAACCCCATTTAAGCCTATAAAATTGATTCCTAAGTACCGCGTATTCTCGAACGTATTGACGTCTCTTGACACCTACGCTTCTACCATTCGAACAAATGTCCATTATTCACATATGTTTACAACTTTATTACACACTGTCTACAAAACAGTATCAAGATTTTTAATCCTAGCCAAATCAGATTTTAATTCAATTTTGTTTTCGATTTCTTCTAAAAAAAAACAGCTGCTGGCACAGAATGAACTTGTCGTTCCAAATGCTGTTTATAATTATTTACCGAAAATACTGTGTCCAGCATGCAGGCGATGTCTGACAAAGTATATAAATTTTTATTAACTTAGTTTTTAAATTTCACAAAAATATTTACATCATAATTTCACCAAATGCTAAGTTTATTTGAGAGAAAGAAATCGCTGTTTCGCAACTGTTTCGTTTTTCTAGTTTTAAATTAAACACACAGGTTATGTTGGTCAACCATTATATATTGAAAAGGACTACCGATGTGTTGTCGAAACGTTTATAGAAATAAAAATTGAGGGATCTCTCAATCTATTAATAAATTTATGACCAGTAGTCAGAAAAAATAACATCTCTTCAAAAATACATGAATTTTCAAGTAAAAAAGAGAAATACCCAACCAAATAGTTGAATCTTTAAACAATATAAATTTTTTACCAAAAATGAAATGGTTTAAATTTTTACTTGGAAAAATGAATTTTTAACCAAAAAAATGTTTAAAAAATAGTTAATTTTTCAACGAAAGGGATGAATTTTCAATTAAAGTGATGAATCTTTAACTTAAAAAAAACATTTTTAACAAAGTAGTTCAACTTTCAACCAAAAATGATGATTTCTCAATGAAAAAGGGTAATAGTTGAAATTTCAACCAAAAAAGATTTTCTTTTTGAATCGAATACAGTCAAACTCAACCAAAAAAGACGAATTTTCACCAGAATAGGTAAATTTGAAACCAGAGATGAATTTTTTACTAATAGAAGACGAATTTTCAACAAAAAAGTTGATTTTCAACCAAATAATAAACTTTATACCCAAAAAAATTCAATTCTCAATGAAAAATGTAATATTTTAAGTTTTAACCAAAAAAGACGAATTTTCAACAAAATAGTTAAATTTGAAACCAAAGAGATAAATTTTTCACCAAGAACATAACTTTTTACAAAAAAAGACGAATTTCAAACAAAATACATGAATTTTCAAGTAAAAAAGATCAATTTTCAACCAAAAATGGGATAGTTAAATTTTTTATCGAAAAATTTAATTTTTAACGGAAAAAGATGAATCCTAAACGAAAAATGTAAGAGTTGATATTTCAACCAAAAAACAATTTAATTTTAAATCAAAAACAGTTGTATTCAACCAAAAAAAAAGAATTTTTATAAAATAGTTGAATTTTCAGTCGAGAGAGAAATAAAATCAACCAGATTGTTAAGATTTCACGCCAAAAAGGCGAGTTTAACAAAAAAGTTGGTTTCCAACCAAATAAAAAAATTATTATCCAAAAAAGATAAACTCTCAATGAAAAATGTGATATATAAAACTTCAACCAAAAAGTTAAATTTTCAACAAGATTGTTTAATTTAAGCCAAAGAGATGAATTCCTAACAAAATACATGAATTTTCAGCTACAAATGATCAGTTTTCAACAAAATAGTGCAATTTGAAACCAAAGAGATAAATTTTAAACCAAGAAGACTAATTTTTTACCAAAGAACAGGAATTTTCAACGAAATATCTGAATTTTCAACTGAAAAAGATCAATTTTCAACCAAAAATGTCATAGTTAAATTTTCAATTGAAAAAATTAATTTTCAACGAAAAAGATGAATCCTCAACTGAAAATGTAATAGTTGATATTTGAACCAAAAAAAATTGTAATTAGAAACAGTTTAATTCAACCAAAAAACTAATTTCCGAATAACAGTTGAATTTTTAATCGAATGAAATGATTTTCTTTCAAAATCGTTCAATTTCGAACAAAATAATTAAATTTTCAACCAGATAATAACATTTTTAACCAAAAAAGATGAATTTTCGACTAAAATAATAAGTAAAGTAACTAGAATAGTTACATTTTCAGTTGAAAAGATTAATTATCTACCAAAGCTAAATGAATATTTAACTCTGAAATTATTTTTTCTCTTCTTTAAGTATTTTTATAGATTTTAGAAAATTTTAAATACCAGGGTGGGAGAAAAATTTCAATTTCCCTATATTGGGCTATAAATTTCTATGTATATCTGCCGCCACAGTTTGAATGGTGAAAATGAAAAAGTAGTTGGAAGAGCAATAAAATTGAGTGATTGTCCTGAAAAAGACTTGTGAACTACATTTCAAAAGTAACTAAAAAAGTAACGATTTTTATACTTACTCTTACTGAAAAAAATGTAACTAATTACCAGTTCGTTACTTACAAAAGTAATTTCGTTATAACTTTCTTTACCAAAAAAGATAACTCGTTACAGTAACTAGTTAAAAGGAACTAGTTCCTTCCCATCACTGAATTTATGACGATTCAAATGAGAAAGAAAATTATAACATTTTGTGAACAAGTTTTTTGAACCGGTTGCTTAAAAAGTACTGAAGTTACTGAAGTAACTTGATTGAAAAAATCGTGAAATATCATTAGCTTAACATGCTGATTGTAACAAGAATCTTCATTAGTGGACAAATCATTAAGAAATCAAATATATTACATACCTAACCTAAAAAAAATTTATCATGTACGAAATTTTCATCTTTAGAATGCGTTTTTGGGTATTGTTCACCTATACGTTATACTTAATTCTTGATTTATGTATGATCAATCTCTAAGACCGGTAATTTTTTATTTTCAATAAAAATATAATGCGAAGCACATATGCAGGAAACTTTCATTTTTCTCATAAAATACGGTGTACAAAACATGTATTATAAAATTACATTACGTTTTGGTAATAAACTTCCAATACATTTATTGTAAAATTACAACAGAAATTTTTAACAGTGTAGGCAGCGTGTCTCTTCTCGCCCCAATATGTGTCTCTTCTCGCCCCGGAGCATGGGTGAGATGAGACACTTGCACAACTTATAATTTTCATATATTTTTATCATAACTAATATTTTTGGAACACTTCGTCTTTCATGACATTGGTACATAAAGGTTCATAGAATGTAAAGAACCACTTACAATTTAAAAACAACTATAGATTGCAAATATCTCACTGAAAGTAATAACTCTCTGAAACAAAATATTGAATTTAAACTTTGACACTCTTTTTAACAATTTTCACTGACATGTGCGAGACAGACATAGCACTTTCCATTGATGAAAGTCCATTGATTCCTGCTGACGAGTAAACAGCTGAGAATAATTTTTTTTCAAAACTAGTACACAATTTTTGGATCATACCTAAAAGAAAACCAATTATCTACCTTTCAGAAGCCTCTTCTTTCAAATCTAGTGATACGCATCCAAGAGAACGACATTTATCCCCAACTTTTACGTTTTGAAAGCACTTTTCACAGCGGTGACAAAGATCGCTAAAATAATCTCTCTCCCAAGAATCAAAGGTTTACGCGCCTATAAATAGTCCGAAAGCTCCTTTTAGAATTTACTTTACGCGAAAGCGCTTCCGATTTTCGAAACTCGAACCGTTAATTTAACAAAGGATTATTACTTCAATTTTTAAGAAGATATACACCAATTGATATTTAAGGAAGCATTGAGTTCGGATTCGCGCTTTTTTTGGAAGTTTGGACCGATTCGACGTTGATGATCCGGCGGCACGATTTGAAATTGAAACTGAAACCGCGAGCACCGCGAGAGCGAATAAAACGCGGCAAGTCCACCGAAGACGGAGTTTCCCTCTGTACTGACTCAAATGACTCTCCTCATCACGGGCACTACGTTTGAAATTTGTATGGTCTTCCGATGGTCGCTTCGACTGGCAGAACCAGGCAGAACCTCGCACGAATGCGACGCGCGTAAAAATAACCGTCCGCGCGCTTTGCGGCCTCGTGCGCTATCGGGGTCTCTCGTGTTTATTCGCAGACCTGAACCTGGCCTGCGCGAAACAAGTGGAGAAGTCTGTGGTCTCGATCTCAGTCTACCCTTGACCCGTGTAGAAATTGTGATCGGGATTTAGTAGGGCCTTGTATAGTTTTCCCTATTTCTTATCGGGCGCTTATCGGAAAAAATGGAGAGGGACAGTCTAATTCTGTAATGATATTTCAGACAGGTTTTAGCTAGGACTTCGAACCAGGCGCTAACGAGAGTACCCTCTTATCGCCCGACAATTTCGATGTTATTAAATTGAGTTCATTCTGTATTTAGGTGGAACTTTTGTTATTTATCAACTAATCCGTGTGGAAATTTTGAGTTGTAAATTGTGAGGCAATAATTGCACTCAGAAAAACACAACTATGTTCCAACTTGAAGAATCACTTTTCTTTGTCTTTTATGAAGACAGCAATCACCCATGTGCAGTTTGTTGTTAAGGGCAGCCATTGTAGGCTCCTACGAGGACCTAGCCGGGCTTCCCTAGAATGGACTCAGACAATTTTTGGAGGAACAAAAGGGGCAACCATTGTAGGCCATAAAAAACTCTGAAAATTTTATTTCTGTGTATTTAAATATTTACACCATGAATTTTATGATTTTTCGTTTTGGTGAAAATTGGAAATGTTTTAGTAAAACGAGCCACACTAAGACCCGAACAGTTCCTGACTAAAATTTTTTCATTCTTTCATTGTCATCAGGGCCCAACTAACGCCTGGTTAAAATAAAAGATTGGCGCCTAACTAGACGTACATAGTTTTTCTAGTCACACAGAATGAAAAATCTTAATAATGCCTTCAAGAGTCCTGACTAGAACTTACTAGTCCAGTTCTTCTAGTGAGGATCTGACCACTGCCCTAATTAAAATAGGGACTAGTGGAGCGATTTCTACATGGCTCGGATTAGTACTCATTGGTAGCCAGCAACTTAACTATTACGCAACATAAGGTATGAGACAAACCGACGGCAGTAGTTGCGCGGTGAACCTCGACTCGGGCGAGTCGCGGACGTTAAGCCATTTCGAGCGCGGATAGCACTCGGATGGATGACCGTTTGTGATATACGCCTAGGTCGAGTATTCACTCACAGTGAACGCCAGTTGATCAGTTTGATCCCGAAATCGGATTAAAATGATATGTAACACTTTTATACAGATTTTGGATCTTTTATTTGATCAACAAATTGCACAATACAATGATCCGATTCTAAATATCAATTGCCTGTCAACAAAGAATAATTAAGTCTCGACGAGTACTTAAACTACGTAAATTTAAAGAAACACTTTTTGAAGGTAATAAAAATAATTTCCCCGAAATTCATAATTTTCTAAAAAATTTCTGACTGGTCCTAGGAAATTGCAAATCTTCCAAAAGTATAGAAACACTTTTAGAAAGAAGAAAAAATTTATTTCCACTGTTGAATATTCGTTTTTTTCGTTTGAAAATTATTCTTTTTTTAACTGAAAATTCAAACATTCCAGTAAAAGATTCATCGTTTTAGTTGAAAATTCATTTTCTTTGGTCAAAAATTTTATTGTTTGGTAAAAAATGTGATTATTTTGTTGGGAACTCAACAATAACGTTAGAAAATCATTCTTTTTTTGTTTGAAAATTCAACTGTTTTGTTAAAAATTCACCTTTTTTGTTTGGAAATTCAACAATTTGGTTGATTTTTTTTTCTTCTGGACTGAAAAACCTTTTTTAGTTGAAAATCAACTCATTTGTCTGAAATTCAATCATTTTGGTGGATAATTAAACTATTTGGTTAGAAATGATCTTTTTTGTTGAAAATTTATATTTTCGGGTTGAAAATTCAACTTGTTTGCAGAGAATACGTCTTTATGGGTTGAAAATGCAACAATTTGGTTCAAATTTTTTTTTTTTTTGCTGAAAAATCCTTCTTGGTTGAAAATTCCTCTTTTTGGTGTGAATATGAATTTCTTTTGGTTAACGTTTCATCTTTCTTGATTAAAAATGCAACCGTTTGGTTACAAATTAATCGGTTTTGGTTGATAATTCAACTATTTTGTTGAAAATTCGTCTTTTTTGGTTGAATTGAAGTGTTTTTTATTTAAAATTAAAATCTCTTTTGGTTGAAATGCCAACTATTATATTTTTCGTTAAGAATTCTTCTTTTTTGGTTGAAAATTCAATTACTTTGTTGAATAACTTTGTTAAAATTCCTTTTTTCAGTTAAAGATTCATTACTTTAGTTTAAAATTCTTCACCTTGGTTAAAACTTGAAATATTTTGTTAAAAATTCGTTTTTTTTTAACTAATTTTTTTTATTGAAAATTTAACTATCCTATTTTTGGTTGAAAATTGATATTTTTAATAAAAAATTGTTCATTTTTAGTTTAAAATTCAATTATTTGGTTGAAGGTGGAACAACTTTGCTGAAAATTCATTTTTTAATTAAAGATTCATCATTTTAGTTAAAAATTCATTGATTCATTTTTCGCTTAAAAATTTATCTTTTTTATTTGAAAATTCATTTTTTATCCTTTTTTCACTCAAATGCGAACTAAATTAATGAAACCTAATAGGAAAATCTAACTATTTTTGGTTGAAAGTTAATTCTTTAATTTTTTTTGGTTGAAAAGTCTAGAATTATAGTATATTTTTGTTAAGAATTTTTTTTTTGGCTAAAAATTTTATTCATTAATATATTGATGCTCTTGGTGTCGAACAGGGTAAAAATTAATCAATTCAATTCAAGCGCGAGTTCATCCAGACTCGCCGCCCTTTCCAGGTGGTTGGGGTTGGCAGATATAGAGATCAAAAATAGCTTTCATCTGTCATAAAGAGCACCCTTTAATTTTCTATCTTGGCATATTTTGACGGGTTTGAATTTCTGCATTTGAGCATCGTCCATAAATGACTTAACGCAATTTTCCGACTTCCCCCCCCCCCACCCTATTGTCACGCATTTTCAGACTTCTTCCGTATCCTGATACCATTAGTGTCACGCTTTCGAAAACCCCCTCCCTCCCTTTCACAACATGTCTTCATCTACATTGTAGATGTTGTAGGGGTCACACCCCTACTCTTTTATGGAGTGAAGTGAGGCAATTAAATTTTGAGTTTGGAGCCTGGTTCCAGTGCTCTTAACTACCAGTTATTCTCTTATATTCCCCTGATTCCTTTACAATTCCCTTAAATTCTTTTCAATTACTTTAAATTCTTTCAATTTTCTTTAAATGCCGTTGATCGAAATCTTTGGAAATCCTTTGCATTCCCTCGAATTTTTAAAATTCACTTGAAGTCCCTTAAATTTTTTTGAAATCTTTTCAATAAATTCTGCTGTATTCGAGCGAGTTATTCTATCCTAAGGGCTAAGTAACACCTGCTATGTCAAATATGACAACATCAATTTTTATGAATTTCTTTGCATTTAAACATTTCTAAATTCTCTTGAAATCTTCTGCATTCACTTGATTTTTTTTTTATTTTTCAAATTGTTTTTAATTCCACTGAAATTTTTTGGAATTTGCCTTGAATTTCTTTTATTTTCAATCGAATTTCTTCTAAATCTTCTGAATTCTTCGTGTCCTTTCAAATTCTTCTGTTTGCTTTCTGTTTGATTTAAGTCATACCCTTACCCCTTTCCAATGTCGCGTGGGAGGAAGGCACCCCTGTGACTGGTCACAGAAATAGTGTGGGTCACACCCCTACCCTTTTCCAACGTCACGTGTGGCGGGAAGGGACTCCTGTGACTGGTCACAGAAATAGTGTGGGTCACACCCCTACCCTTTTCCAACGTCACGTGAGGCGGGAAGGGACTCCTGTGACTGGTCACAGAAATAGTGTGGGTCACACCCCTACCCTTTTCCAACGTCACGTATTCGATTTCACCTTTTTCTTTAAATCAAAGCTAATTTAATTCTACAGAGGTCTGTCGAGGCCGATTTCGTAAAAAAGGCTCTGTTTGTTTGTTATTCAAGTTGCAAAATGCCAAAAAACCATAATTTTTCATATTTGAACTGCCTGTTCTGTATCATTCATTGATATTACCTCAAAAAGGTGGAAACCTGATAGATCTACAATCGATTAACAAATCTGATAACTTAGATGAAGTTCTTGCAATCCGTTCAATCGTTATAAACAAATTTATGAACAAAATCGATTTTTGCTGTACATTGAAGTCTGGAAGCTCTTTTCATCATGTTCTTCCTCGCAAAATCGGATGAAATCAATGTTTCATCAAAATCAAACACTTGAGCATTATTTTTTTGATTGTTATAAACAAATTTCATAAACAAATTTAATAAATAAGCGCCTCTGAATATATAAAATGCATTTTTTGCGCAGTTATCAGTTTTGCTTAAAAAAATGAAAATTCTATGACAGAAATGGACAATCAACAGTATTTACTATTGTTATAAACAATACTGTTTAACAAATGCATTAAACGGTCACTCTTTGATAGAAAAATCCATTTTTTGCATAATTGTTCATTTTATCCCTAAATTAAAATTCTGATGGATGAAACTGACATTTGACAATATTTTTCATTGTTATTAACAATTCTGATCAACAAATGTATTAAATAGTCGCTTTCAAATAGGAAAAATCTCTTTTTTTCTGAAATGTTTATTAAATCATAAAAAATAAAACTCCTACGAAATATACTGACATCCAACAACATTTCCCATTGTTCTAAACAATCCTGATCTTCTTCACTGGAGTTCAACTTCAAATTTATGTGCCACTATTTCTCGGAGGAGCAGAGAGAGTTGAATGTGAGTATTCAATTTTTTTGCTTGGACGTTTTGATTTTTAGTCGTTGGAAATTCAGTCGTGTGGATTTTCACATGTTTTTTGTCCTTGAACGTTCAACTCCAAATTGATGTGCTCATATTTCTCGGAGGAACAGAGGGAGTTGAATATACGTATCTAATTGGTTTCTGTAGACGTTCTGATTTCAAGTTGTTGCACTTTCAGTTGTTTAGGTTTTCGTATGTTTCTAGTCCTTGACATACTCATTTGATTCGCCTGTGTCTCTTGATTTTCAGTTGTTTCGTTTTTCACTTGTTCCGGTTCTCAAATTTTTCTCGTCACTCAACGTTCAATTGCTACGCTTGTTTTTTCGGAAGAACATTGAAAAGTTCAAGCACGTATCCATTGGATTTTTGTGTTTTCCCGACTTTCATTATTTACGACTCCTGAGTCCAAATAGTGAGGATTATTTCTCATAAAGTGCAGATTTGTGAATACTTTGTTTTCGTGTTCTCCCTGTGATACTATGGAGTTTTATCAGTTGTAAGTTTCAAATAATTTCTTCATAAGTTTCAATCGAAAACCTTATTTTCGATAAAATTCATTGTTCTAACAATGAACGAATTTAAAGTTCCGAAGCAAGTTCTTTGTGATTCTCTGATCACGAGTGGCGGTAAAGATAGCGGAGAACTTCTGAGCTATATCAAAGCCAATTAGCGATTTCGCTACATGAAGGAAACGAAGGAGACTACCATCTCTGAGGTAAAGTATATATTTGAGAAGAAATCGATAAACTCAAACCAACAACAATTAATTTCGATCGGAGTCGGATTCGTTGCAAAGTCACGGATAAAATGATAATGTCCATGGTTGACGGAAAGGTTCGCCAAGTGCTCACTGGAACACCATCATTATCGTCATGTTATATATATGCTCCGCAAAGCCCTCCATGATGAATAAGTTGGAAAAAATTAAATTCTTGTCTGTGAAGATCAAAAACTTCTCTTTTTGTCTCTCCACACTACATGCTTGTATAAGCTTCATGGAATGTATTCTTCACATTGCGTATCGTATAGAATTCTGCAAATGGGCAGCGAAGTTAGCCGATGAAAAACAGAAAATGAGCAATGCGAAGAAGAGAATTCAAAATGAATTTTGGGAGAAAATGGGCCTGATCGTGGACGTTCCACAACATGGGACTGGAACACTTAATAATGGCAATACTGCTCGAAGATTCTTTGAAGATCCTGAATCGACTTCGAGTATTATCGGGGTTGACAAAGTATAATTCGAGAAATTCGGCATTATTCTGAGAGCTATGGCATCAGGAAAGAGAATAGACATTATCAAATTCGAAGAATATTGCCAGGAAACTGTAAAACTTTACGTCAGCTTATATGTATAGTTGTTTCTATATGCCTGTGACAGCCCACAAGATCCTCATACATGGCGCTGAAGACATACCACCTTGATCAAAAAGTTTTAGGACTCGTCACCGTGTGGCGCTCTCGTTCTTCGTTTTATCTTTGTGTGTGGTTTCGATTTTTCATTTTAAAAAAATGTCATCGACTTTGCATCAACGAGTTTGCATTAAATTTTGTGTTAAAAATGGATTTAACGGTGCGCAGAC
>JAUMHM010000050.1:9254572-9265790 GCA_032362435.1 Melikaiella ostensackeni | reverse complement strand
TTCTTAATTTAAAGAAAAAATAAATTAAATTTTCAAAACCTACAAGTGATTTTGCTTGAAGGTTACTAGGATACAAATGTTGTGCTACAACTTATTCAGAATCCGTTGCTTTTATTAGAAATACAACGTGCCAGGGGAATTACAGTAAAAAAGGTACGCGTCTGATTTTCGCGGAAAACGTCTCATATTTTACTCATTACACATTTTAGCATTGATGCAGAAGTTATAATTTATGGAGCACATCTTCACATTTATTCCCTATGAAGCCGAAAAACATATTTTTGCAAAACAATTTTTCTGCAGAGTGTGAACTGCAAAGGTTCATCCGCAAATCAAAAAGTGGTTACAAAGTTCAATATGCTTTGAAGGCTAAGATGAAAAATATAAAAACGTGTCTTCAATATCATTACATTAAACTATATAAAAAATTAATTTAAGCTAAATTTGAATGATCAAAGTTGATAATTGCATTTTCAGTTACATGTGAAACCATCCGACCCATAGGTGGTTACAGCCAAGGGAGATTACATTTCGCACTTTCGCAAATTTTTAGATATAGAAAAAAATTTTCTTTCAAGTTTTACAAATGCCCCTAATGAAAGCCAACATACTGCATTGAATACACGTAGACTCATTATATTAGCGGCTTTCATTAATAAAATATTTAGCAGTTACACAAATGTGCATATTTGATGAGAATCACGCATATAACTAACCTTCGAAAATGAAACTGGTTAAAAAGTTTTATTATGTAGATGTACCATATTTATTATTTCATACATGTATTCAGCACCTTTGATTCAGGATATCACAATTTTTTTCCAGATTCAGGTAGATTTGTGTTCTTCTAACATTTTCCGGGACGTTTCACTTGGATTTCTGAAATAGTTATTGATATTTATTATAATGTAAATAATCATATCTTTTTAAATATCTGACATTTCTAAACAAATTGTTTATGTTATATTTCAAATGTAAATCAATTTTCCAAACTGAACTATTTCGCATTAAGTCATTTCAAATCAAACAAGCTAATTTTGAAGACGTTTGGGGTTGATAAATTTCAAATTTTAAGCGTTTTAAATTAAACCATTTGTAAAAGCAGTATTTTGAGTTACTTAAAAAATTAATCCTCAGAAAATATGAAAATATCTTTCCACACAATTGACGTCGTATGCATGATATCCGGCACGAATAAGTCTGATCATTAATTCCGCAGATGTCTTTAGTTCCAGTGTCCTAAAAACATATTATTTTATTTTTTATTTTACAATTTTGGAAGAAACTAATCGTTTTCCGAAATGAAAGAGACTTTGTAAAATTTTGGTTACTTACATCGCAGTTTTTCAGGCACTTCTGAATGGGTTGTTTGCCCTACAAGAAATATCGTTTCAAATAGTAGAAGTACTATTTATAAAAGTTTTTATAGTTTGATAATTTTCAATTGCGCACAAATTTCGTTTTAGTGATTTTTTTCTTAAATTATATAAATTGACAAAAGTAAGAGTAGCACTTTTAGTGACTGAGTAATTTTACTATTAGCAACACACTTTTACGTATATTTCATGTAATAATTTTAGTGTTACCAGTTTAAGAAGAATAAAGAATAGCTGATATCCTAAATTTGAAGAAAAAAAACATCTTGTATATATAATACAGGAATTTTATATAACTGTTCAGGTTAAAGTAAAACTCACATTCCCTATCCCAAATAGAGGAACTGCAAAGGTGGCCAAGAATAAAGTAGCTATGGCTTTAAAAATGAAAATACATTAATTTATATATTCATTTATTCCAAATTGAATTTCATATTTAATTGATGTCAAGTTTCATTATAAAACGATACAAACTATTTACAATTAAGCTAGATAAATCTTTTTCTCTACATAGTGGCGTTCAAGTAATACGTAAGGCACTTTTTTGGACCTTAGACTACTTCCCACCGTGTGTAACACTGAGTAATACGCCCCCCCGCCCCGCGTCATGTTACGTAAAGTTGAATTATAATAAAAATTTGATTTGCATGTAAAATGATATTAGAAACTAACAAAATTTCGAATCTGAATATGCAAAAAAATACTTAAAAATACACTTTTTGAAAGTTATGTATGTCTTAAGATAATAAAGAGAGTGTTACGTGAGTGCGCTATGCAATACTTGAATGGCCCCTTCATTTAAATAATGCAATTTTATTATTCATTAACTCAGAAAGTATTTGAGACTAGGGCTTTAATACAATGGATAATATAGAATAAGGGTATTAAATCCCTGTTCTCAATTACGTTTTTAAATTAAAAATTAATCAAATTGCATTATTTAAACAAAATACTAAATCAAGTAGACCAGATAGCTGTGCTCTGATAGATTTTAACTCCTTTTAAGAAATGTGAGCAAAATTATTAATTAAGATTTTAATCATTCAAAATAACGTGTACGTAACATATGGTTTATTAACTTTATATATTTTTATAATTTCTCATAAATTATTTAATTAATCTTCAGCAAAATGTTATCAAAAGAGGTCTTTATGGTTTCAGAATTTATATACATTATTTTGTGCATAAAATCTCTTCAGTTTTAAGATCTTTCAATGTGTAATACTTTATTATCTGAATGCACAAAAGAATTAAGGAGAAAAACATGAAATAACGAAAAGCTTCAGCTTTATGCACAATTTTCAATTATTCGAAAATTATTAACAATTGAAAGTTTAGGACCTTTCTTCGAGATTTTTCATCTCTGTATCTGTTGGTGTTACAAAAAAAATGTTTTTATATAAACTTACGCAGAAAAGATTTAATTTAAAGAAAATTAAAAATATATTGACAATTTGTAAATTTTCAATTGTTTATTTAAAAACAATGATCAATTACTGTTTTTCAACCTGAAGGAGATTATCGATTTTTCAAAATAATAATATTTAAAGCTTTCTTAAGTTGATATTAAATTATGAAATTTGTGTTTTTTGTTATTTTCGAAAGAAAAGGTTTCAAAGTTTCTAACGATCGACGCGCTGTACTGATTGAACATCAAAATCCAGTAGGTATGTTTTTTTGCTGTAATTGGGCAATTGTTTGAGATATTAGTAATAAACCAAATTTAATAAATAAATGTAAAGTTTCGAACATTTTCATTGTGTCAGCATTATTCTTTCAGATGAAATTGTTGTTAGACACTTGCTGAATAGTTTATAGTGAAAACGAACTAAGATTGAACAATAACTATCGTGTTTGCAAACAATTATTATAAACGAATGCATACTGCAGCCATTTTTCTTCATAGAAGCACAGTTTTTTCACGAAAAAGTGTTAATGAATTCCTCATGCGTGATTCTTAGTTAAATTAAACTAGCTCAACAACATTTTTTATTTTTATGAATATTTTCTACAAAGAAATGCACAATTGAGCTTCTTTTCAACCTAAAAGCACCATTTCTTCACAAAAAAGTATTACTAAACACGTTCTGCTTCACATTTAGTTACACTGAACCAGTATTCAACCATTTATTTAATTTTCATAAACATTTATTGTAAACAAATATTATTTAATAAGATGGTTTGAATTAAACATTGCGTCATTTCCGCTTCCGTTTTGTGGGAAAATATTGTCTTCCTTATGAAATATGATTGGTGGGTTTACAACATTAAACAAACTCTCCCCAGAGGGACCCTAGTCCTAGTGGTCCTAGTGTTTATAATATTGCTGTTTATAATAAGAGTTCAGGAAAATTAAATGAATTGCTAAATACCGGCTCAGTGTAATTAAATGTAATGCAGAACTTTAAAGAACCTCTGATTTTAGGTTGGAAAAGGGCTAAATTGTGCATTTTTTTAATAATAAACTTCAACAGTTATTTTATTTTTCCTGGAAAGGGGGAACCCTGATGTTAGGTTTATTATTTTTTATGTTTTTTACCTTCCCTGAAGGGCCTCGTGGGAGGCTCTAAGAGCCCTCGTGGAAGCCTTGGGGAGCCTCGTTGAAGGCTCTGAAGGGCCTCGTGGGAAGCTCTAGGGAACCTCATAGGAGGCTCTAGAGGACCTCGTAGGAGGCTCTAGGGGCCCTCATAAGAGGATCTGAAGGGCCTCATGAGGTTTTCTGGAGGCCCCCCTAGGATGCTCTAGAGGCCCTCGTGGGAGGCTTTGGGTGCCCTCGTAGGAAGATCTAGAGACCCTCTTGGGAGTCTCTATGGACGGTCGTAGGAGACTCGCGAAGGCCTCGTGGGAGGCTGTTGAAAGTCCAGTGTGTGGCTCTAAGTGCCTTTGTGGAAGTCTCTGGAGGCCCCCGTAGGATGCTCTGGAGGGCCTCGTGAGAAACTCTAGGGGCCCTCATAAGAGGGTCTGAAGGGCCTCGTGGGAGGCTCTGTTAGGTCCAGTATGTGGCTCTAAGAGCGCTCGTGAGAGGCTCCGAATAGCCTCGGGGGATTCTCTAGAAGGTCAACAGGGTGGCTCTAGGGCCCTCGTGGAAAGCTCTGGGAGCCACCTTAGGAGGCTCTGAAAGGCCTTGTAGGAAGCTCTAGAGAGCCTCAAAGGGGCTCTAGGGTAGGTATACATAGGTATACATAGGTAGCTCTAGAAGCCCTCGTGAAAGGCTCTGAAGGGACTTGTGGGATGCTCTGGGAGTCTAGAGGGGGGCTCCAGAGCCCACGTAGGAAGCTCTGAAGGGCCTTGTAGGATGCTCTGGAGGGCCTCGTAAGAGGCTCTGAGAGCCACCATAAGAGGATCTAAAGAACGATGTGGGAGTCTCCGGAGGCCCACCTAGGGGGCTCTAGAGGCCCTTACATGAGGCTCTACAGACCCTCATACGAGGGTCTAAATGCCCTCGTGGGAAGCTCTAAAAAGCCTAGTGGCTGGCTCTAGGACCTTTGTAGGAGACTTTGGAGTGCCTCTTGAGAAGCTCTGGGTCCTCTGGAAGCCCCGTGGGAGGCTCTGGGTGCCTTCGTAGCAAGGTCTGGAAAACCTCTTGAAAGGCTCTGAAGGTCCTCTGGGGAGGCTCTGAGTGCCCTCGTAGGAAGCTCTGTAGGCCTTTTTTGGAGGCTCTATGGACTGTCGTGGAAAGCTCGGGGAGTCCTCGGTGGAGGCTCTGGAAGTCCTCGTAGGAAGCTCTGGGGGCCCTCATGAGAGGATCTGAAAGGCCTCGTGTGAGGCTCTGGATGTCCTCGTAGGAGGTTCCAAAGGCCGTTGTGGGAGGATCTGAAAGGCCTCGTTTGAAGCTCTAGAGGCCCTTGTAGGAGACTCTAGAGGCCCTCGTGAGAGGCTCTTGGTGCCTTCGTAGGAAGGTCTGGAAACGCTTTCGGAAAGCTCTGAAGGTCCTCGTGGGAGGCTCTGGGTGCCATCGTAGGAAGCTCTGGAGCCCGTCTTAGGAGGCTCTGTACGCTGTCGAGGCATGCTCGGAAGGCCTCATGGGAGGCTCTACAAGGCCTAGGGATTGGCTCTAATGGCCCTCTTGGAGGGCTCTGGGGGCCCTCGTAGGAAGCTCCGGAGTCCTTCATGGGGAAGTCTGGGGGGCTTCGTGAGAGGCTCTGGGGGGCCTCCTCAGAATTCCTGAAACACCGGCGGCGGTGGCGACGAAATCTTTTTATAATATACAATAAATATTCATCAAAATAATAAATTTTGTTGATAGATGGTTTAATTTAACTACAAATCACGCACGAGGAGTTCATTAATACTTTTTTGCAAAAAAAACTGTGATTTTATAAAGAAAAATGGCTACATTATGCATTTGTTTATAATAATTGTTTATGAAGATGATAGATATTCTTCAGTGATAGTTTTTTTTGACTAGAAACTTCTCAGAATGTGTCTAGCAATAATTTTGCGTGAAAGAATAATGTTTGCACAATGAAAATTGTCGAAATTTTGCATTTATTTATGAAAATTGTTTATTACTAATATCTCATAAATAATTGTCCAACAGAAGCTAAAAAGGAAGCATCTAATGGATTTTGATGTACTTTCACCTATTTGAGTCTTTTCCTTGAATAAGCAATTTGTCAATTTACTTGTTAATTCTCTTTAAATTTAATCTTTTCTGCGTAAGTTTGTACAAGAACATTTTTTTTGTAAGACCAGTGTAGGAGTAGTATTTTACATTGTAACATACAGAGCTAAAACATCTTGAAAAAGTGTTCTAAATATTTAATTGTTAATTACTTTTGAAGTATTGAAAATTTTTCAAAATTGTTTGGCACACCTGCTTAGTACCCTAAACACTAAAAAAAATAACAAAAAATGAGCAAAATCGATAACTTGAGGTTTGCCTTTGACGCGGAACGCCCCAATTCCACTTTGAAATGAAGAAATTTTTTCGAATGAAAAATATAATTTTGTTTTAAACTCATGCTGAAATTTTGTGATTTAAGAGAACTTCCCTTTATAACAAAAGCAGTAGACTAAACCAGACTGCATTTTGTAAAATGTTTTTTGAAATGTTTTTGGTTTTACAAAAACAAAAAAAGATTTATGTCCAGATATATGCAGAAGTGTACAAAACAGAAAATTTCCTGCAGTGTGTTGAACTCTATTAGATATATAAAATGTATGTTACAGTATTATCTGTACCTCGGTCCGAGACTTCTGCTGTCGGCGAAAACTTTTGCCGTCAACTATTTTATTACATCTTGTGTCGTTTTTTTATCAATTTAAATTTGTTATTTTTAATAACATTTCTCACGATTAAAAGAAAAACTATGCTTTTTATCAAAGCAAATTTGTAGATCTTTTTGAGATGAACAATTAAGTTACTTACCATTTTTTCGTCTCTCTTATAGCTTTGCTGGAAAATGGAATTTTTTATTTTTCAAAAAGCATTTTCGATGGATAAAACCAGATCCATTGTTCAAAAATGGCTGTCTAACGAAATCGTCCTTTCTTTTTAGGCCTTAAAACAGTGTTTCTTACCCGACCAAATCCAATTCCAATCGGATACCAGCAATTAGGGGAGCAAAGCGGGAATGTCGACATTAATTAGTCACTCGAGTTAAGTCAATTAAATTTATTCAAATTATTCGCGAATAGACTCCCGCATTTGCCTGCGCATCCACATTACCAAATTTCGCTATGGCATTGCTTCAGATCAACCCGACCGGGAAAAACCACGTCGTGGAAAAACGTCCAGGAGGAGTCTTACACATTATAATTACAACAAATTCAACACAAATTTTCCAGATGATCGCGACACGTTATATTCGTTCTTTTACATTGAATAACAGTTATTTAGGCATATTACAGTTCTTCTAAATTAATCGGAACAATAAAATAGATTAATCAACGAATCTTAACTAATTTCAATGATATTTCGAATTGCACTCGACAAAAACCGAAAGGCAACTACCTCTATTCATGCTTCCCCCCCCCCCCCTTCAGGTAGCCCGACCCTTTTCCGAAATACACATAGATCACTCTCACTTTTATTCTTGGCGCTGATCCAAAATGAATAATATGGAAAAGCCTTTGAGGTATTTTGATTAAACTTATTTGTTGATTCGCAATTGAATTCTAAACGAAGACAAGGTCGGGTTTTATTCAAACTGTGTACCAAAGAGCTATCCAATCGGATAATTCTTTTGAAATTTATCGTATTCAAATTATCGTGATTTTACACCGAAGTAAAATCCTTTTTTTCTTAATCAGTGAGTCTGATAACGTCGAGAATCGATGAAATCCACAAAAGTCAATTTTTACATAAAACCAATATCTTCTGATTGAGATGAGAATGTAAAAAAGCGTCATATCTTGTAGAATTGTCATTCTGTTATTATGTTTAATTGTTCCCTAAACCATTAGCCCTCTAAAATCAGCTCCTATATTTTGAGTTGCGCATATAACTTTTTTTAACATCCAGATTTTTTCTATCTTAGAAACTGGAAAAATTGCCTCTTCACGTCTGAGTGAAAAATCCTTTAGACCAGTTTCTGGTCGAAAACACCTTTATTTAGGAATTATTGTTGAGGAAAGATCTCAAGGCTGTTTTCTGTTACAACCGGTACAAATTTCAAGTTTTAATTGATCCCAGTATATGATCGACGCCAAAAGTTGTTTAAGTAAAATTTTATTGTCATGAAAACTTATTTATACCTCAAAGTCATTAGCCGGATAATCCATAATTTTTAATGAAATACGTCTAATCGAAAACTATAGAAATCCATTCAGGAACTTCGAACTAAGGGCTTTACATGAACCAAAAAACCACCTTGTGGGGAATTTAGGAAGCTCTTCTCATCTCTTTTCCAAGGTAAACTCATTTTCGGTGAAAGCTCCAGGGAAAAGTCCTTCAAAATAGCAGATATCGCCACTTTTATCAGAATTGTTGCCATCCTCATTCCCACACATATTCTGGGACCTTCGCCAAATGGCAGAAAAGTACATTTCGGCCTATTGTTCTTCTGTTCTTCACTAAATCTCTCCGGGTCAAACTTCTCAGGATCTGGCCAATATTTTGGATCCATCTGAATTCCAAGCGCACAAATAGCTATCGTAGTTCCTGGTTTTACGTTACATGTCAATCCATCAGCACCCACAAGTTTTGTTTCCTTTGTACAAATCTTAAAAGTTGTTCCTGCGACGTGATTCATTCTCATAGATTCGTTTAGCACCTTTTCTAGGTAAGTCATTTCCTGAAGAGCTTCATAGGTTAACTCACCATTGTATTTGACCAACAAGGTTTCAATTTCTTTTCGCACTTTCTCTTGTATTTCAGGATGATGGGCCAGTTCAAATCCGAGGAAACTCAGAGTAGCTGCAGTTGTCCCATACACATCTACAGCAAACGACAGCATGTGTGATGCCACCAGCGTATCTTCGTCAATTTCGGATGCATGTGTCTTCTGATAGTCTAAAACGATTTGCAAAAAATCATTATAAGTTCTATTTTCCTTCTTTCTATTTGCGATAACACTCTTCGCACTCTGACGAAAAAATTGATCCACTTCTTTCGGTGTCAACGAGATGTTCAAAAGCTTCGCCAAACGGGGCATAAAGAAAATAATCATTTGCCCGAATCCAGTTGCAAGTGAAGAATTTTCAAAAATTTTAGACAAAAATTCGTTATATTTCCATTCATTTTTTTGAGATTGAATATCGTCAAAATTGTAGGCCTCGATTCCCATTCCTGTCGATGCAATCTCGCCGGTATATTTGTTGCAAAACTTATTCAAATTTAATTCAACTTTCCCATTCCCATCACTGGACTTGTCTCTCAAGTACTTGCTCATTTTAGAGGCTACATTCTTAAACAGAGGAAGCATTGTTTTCAATTTCATACTGGAAAAGCTATTCGTGAGAGGTGCCCTGGCCTTTTTCCACTTTTCGCCATTAACAAAAAATGGATTAAAGCTCAAAAGCCCATCTTGTTTGGAGCTATTGATTTTTACTTGATTTTCACTAAAACTTGAGAAATTCGTTAGTAGAATACTTTTCACAAGATCGGGATCACGAACCAGGAGCATTGGAGTACCGAGACTATAAAATCCGACCATACTTTGATCTGAAGCTTTTTTGTACAAATTTTCACATAATGTTGCAAAGCTTACTCGACCGGAAAGCACGGGCCACATATTTCCGAGGCCTAGAATTACCCCATCTGCCGAAGGTATTCCTCTTTTTCGCCAGTAATTGTACTGACATGATAAATAGTAGTACACAGAGAATAAAATTAAAATTACAGAGGTCAAAATGTATTGCAGCTCCATTCTGTACAAGAGCACAAAAGTTACTGACAAGTTAATAACAGTTACGTTTGCTGAAGAGCTTTTTAGTGCGCAATTTCAACTAATAATGATGAATAATATTCTATTGCAAGTGGGTGCCATAGTGCATGTAGTGCCCTTGAATAACATTACACACTTGCGAGCGTTTTGCATCATTATACTATCAGTTGCAGATATAATTACATTTGAAAAATAATTCTAAATTTTATCTCACTGAACGAATAAATATATTAGTAATGAAATGCATTACATGTATATGACATGCATGTTTATTATTAATATATATTATCATTTATATCCGTAAAAATGCGTTTCTACGGTGAATAATTACAATTTCATGTTATTCGATGAGACAATTTTGAAATAATTACAGCTCACGATGAGAAACAAAGTCTTAACAAAGATTTCCGAAAACAAAGTGTATATTAACTATATTGCTGCTTCATTGAAGTGTCGTATCTCCATGTTCGTAAATGGAGATGTGACACTCTAGCGCAGCATAATATAGTTGAAACACTGTGTACTCGGAAATCTTTCTTAAAACAATTTTCTTCGGCACAGTCGAAATGTGAAGTTATAATTAGAGCCAATTTATATTTAATCTTATTATCTGCCACAATGTTAAAATAATTATAATCACTTTTAAAATATAAGTCTGATAAAATATGTTCCGCGACAATAATTAATAATTCATTATAATTCATATTGCAAATGCAAAAAAAATTACAATATATGTATTTGTCACTTATGCCACATTCCGCGATTATAATTTACGTAAGTACAGAATACTCGCCTTCATGCATTTCATTAGATGACACGCAGTATCTTTTTCAACGCATGTATAGAGGAACTCATACATACTCGTACATTATGAATCTCAATCAATCCTTTCAGCGTAAGAAAAAATCATAGCAATTATTGATAATTGCTAATAATTGTGAATTATAATATTACAAGCGCACTACACCCCTGCGCGCGCAAACTCCCTCAATAGGTATATTATTACTCATACATTTTTTTACCGGTTGCTATTCGAAATATATAAAAACTAATTCTAATTGTTGGAAAAATTGGAAATGGGCCCCCTTTAAAAGTTATTTTATTATTCCTGGAAAGGGGGAACCCCGATATACAGTGTATTATTTTGCATGTTTTTTACCTTCTCTCGCAGTAAAAAAAAAAGGATCATTTTTGTTGCAGAGCATTTTTCTCCAGCGATCATTTGATTATCAAGATCATAATGATCTGTTCATTCGGATTATTTTGATCTACTTTCAGAGTTATGTGTTGGACTAAACAAAATGGACGCTAGTTTAAGGGACGGATGCCATAACTTAAATATAACTTAACTTAAATAATTTGTTTAACCGCGCGCAAGTGACAACTATACTTAACGGAAGATATATTCTGTTTTCAAGTTTTGTTACTTTTTAACTTTTCAAGTACACTGCACGATCAGAAATCATAAAAAGCTCGCATATGAGCTAAAGTACTCCAAGAATGTCGGCCATC
>JAUMHM010000050.1:9230499-9245959 GCA_032362435.1 Melikaiella ostensackeni | reverse complement strand
AAAGATCACTGTTGAATTTAGGTCTATACCTATTTCTGAATTTGCCTTGGATTCTTGCGAATTTTATCAGATTTCTATTCGCTCCCATTTATCTCAATTCAATGAATTTCTTTTGGATTTTAAAATTTTTATTAAGAAATTCTTGGAAATTAAAGAAAACGAAGAATCCAACGACCAAATAAAATAAAATAAAATAAAATTTTAATGCTGGACGTTACGAGAGAATTTAATTTTTTTATTATTCTGATTTTGATTTATTAAATTTTAAAAACTTTGTAATTATTTTAAATTCACCCTGAATCCTTTTAAATTTATTTTGGACTCGTACGAATTGCATCAAATCTATTAAATTCAGGTCTATACCCATTCCTTAATTTTCTTGAATTCTTTCAAATTCTTTTAAATTTTCTTGATTTTTCAAGTTCACCTTGAATTCATTTGGAATTCACCCTGAATTCTTATTAATTCATTCTGAATTCTTTTAAATTCTTTTGAATTCAATGGATTTCAATGGATTTTTTTATTTTTTCAAAAAGTTTTTTTAAATTCACCCTGAAGTCTTTCACTAACCTTGAATTCTTAGGCATTTTATCAAATTCTTTTGAATTTTTCTAAATTCACTCCAGACTTGATGAATTCAATGAAGTTTGTTAATTTTTTATTATTATTATTACAATTTTCGAATTGTTTTCCATTCACTTGAATTTTTATGAATTTTATCCAATTCTTTTCATTGCCCTTAAATTCCTCTAAATTTCAATGGAAATTTTTTAATTTTCTGAATTGTTATGAATTTATCCTGAATTCGTTAAAATTCCCCTGGAATTTTTATAAATTTCATCAAATTCATTTGAATGCCTCCGAATTCAAAAGAATATTACATACATTATTAATGCACTTTAGTCACTTCCAGTCAATTTTAGTCACTTTTTGGGTTAGAAATTTAAAAAATGGACTTTTGTCCACTTTTTCGGTTTAAATAGGTCACTTTTTCCAAGTAAATTAATATAAAGCCTCATTTTTAGCAATTGAAAATTTAATGAAATCGACAAGAAAAACTTATGGAAACATAAAAACACAGAAGTGCATCAAAATCGACATTAATTGACTAGCTTACATCCATTTCGGATAAGTTATGGCTAAAAATACATTTTATAGTACTATATAGATCTTTAAACTGTAAAAATATACATTTCGAAATTCAAGATTCGTTTCTATCACCCGATATAAATATTTTCAATTCATTCAATATGGAAAATGTTTTCCTTATATTTTATAAGAAATCCTGCGCATATTAATCCAGGAAAAAAATGTTTAGTGGCCATTTCAGACATTAATTGTAATGAAATTACACATTTTCGTATTCTAAGCCCGATAATATCTTTAAGCAAATGTTTTGTTTCATAAAATTTAGGACTTATTCCTCAATAAATAGAATATACTTTCTAGGAGTGAAAGTAATTTTTAGCCTCAAATTTTTATTTTTCAAAAAGCGAAAACTATAAGAACATTCATTTTTAGATCTAAAACGGCCTAGCGTAAAAAGAAGACATTTAGGGGGTAGCGTTTGCAAAATAAAAAAATTTAAATTTTTATTGGGCACCCTAATAAAAACTCTTACCTACACGTGAAATGTGTAGTTAAGTTTTAAAAGTATATCTCAAAGTCCTAAGTTAATGTCTGAATTAATTACCTCATCTTCTCATCAATTTAAGATAAAATAACGTATTATTCAGCTTCAGACAAATATGGAATTAGCTATATATTTTCTGTGGGTTACAAAGAGAGGGAAAGATCTTAAGTTTCCCCGTTCCTCACAGTTCAAGATATTCTGTGCGAGTGACAACTTCGCAACAGCCCCTTGTAAATTACTACTGTAGTTTTGTATTTTTCATATTTGAGAAATTTTAAAATCTATTCATCAAAAATCTGTGTTTAACGGTGAATGTGAAAAAGAAATATAACTGAAAATGCTTTTAAGATGCTTAAAATACTTATTCGTGCGTAGGTACGTTAGTGTGAAATTTAAATGGGTATATTTTAGGAAGAAGTGAACGAAGTTATTTTTTTCATATCCGTTTTGGACAATGTGAAATACTTGTTGTCCTATCGGGATAATTTGTACTTTTGTTCAAATTTTTTATATACCAATTAAAACCGGAGGTATTTAACAACTTTTTGATTTTAAAAATTTGTTTTACGATAGCAAAATTCATAGCAAATTTGTGATGTGTATATAGATGCACTTTTCGATAACAAATAATATTAAATTTACTTTACAAATAATTTTTGTTCAAGTTAAAATTTTAGAAATTATGAACAAAAACTACTTTTTCGGATTTGGTTAGTGGAACACGTATTTATATTAATTAAATAATATTATCCAAATTGAAAATACCCGACAGAAAATTAAACAAAATGTTTTAAATAAATAAATAATACTGATTAAAAAAGGATTTTTTTTAATATTGGGGAATGAGGAATTAAGAAAAATGTGTCAATTAGGGAAATTTCGCAGTGTAAGATATTTTATAATTCGGCAATTTCCTGTCGGAAATTTTCTATTTCATTTTTTTTAGACTTTAAACAAAATTGGTATTAAGAAAAATATTAAAAGTTTTTTTAAAAAATCGATCCTCGATTAACCAGATAAAAAAGTATTTTTTGTTTATATTTCCAAAAATTCTAATTTGATCAAAAATTGCTTATTCTGAAGTTGACTTTTAAATCACTATTTTACTAATTACTGTACATACAAAAAATGCGCCATCAGTTCTGCACACAGAACACATTTTTAAATTCTTAAAATTTAAAATCTTTTGACATCTCTGGGGGGGGGGGGGGGGTAAAGGTGCTATCAAAAAAATTGGAAAAAATCACTGGTTATCCTGAAGGGAAACCACAAATGTTTCATGTGGTCAAAAATCAGATTAAAAAGAAAAGTTTTTCAGTACGTTAATACTGCTGGAAATATTGTGTAATCTGCATTTAATGTTTTCCCTATTTTTTTTACAAAAAGTACAAAATTGAATAAGTTTAACTTTCCTCTGAGTGAATCTAACACATATTAATAAAAATCACTAGTAAATATTAATTCATGTTATCACTTCTGAACAGCGAGAATAAACTTTTAATTGAAAAAAGTAAATAGATAGTAAATTATTTTATATCTCAGAAATAAAACTCCTTTTTATCAAACAGATCTTAGTTACTGTAAAAACTATTTCTGTCATGCCATAAATTTCAGTAATCAAAACTAAATGTATAGGAAAAAGCATAAATAAACTGATAAACATTTAAATTAGCAGGCAGGAAGGAAACATTGGGTAATACATTTACTTTTTTATTGACATAAAAACAAAGCGATACACGTGTACCACAGCACAGCCACTGAAAGAGTTGGATAACACTTTTTCGGTTTATTAATCGCGAACCACTTCGATCGCCTTTTAGTCCTTTGATTTTCGTGCTCTGCGCTTTTACAAACCCAATTATCTCGAAAAATGATATAGGTTAAAACAAATCTGCCGCGCTCTTTTATTTGAAATTAATATTCATCGAGTTTAGCTTTGTTTTCCTGATTCGTTAAACGCACAACATTTTTTCAGCTCTTTTTATCATTATAATTATTGTACAAGAGATTTTGAGTATTTTTCCATTCTGGAATGCAATTTCTCGAATGACCAATGTATGTATCATTATCAGTGCATTAAATTAGAATTACACAATAATATCGCATTACACAAAAGTTACTTAAGCTCCTTTGAAAAATTATTGTATTATGTGCATAAAACATATTGGAAGTTTGAATTGGAAGTAGTTTTTTTGGTTTGTTTGTTATAAAGTGACTTCAGTCATTTATGTCTGGGTGATACTGATACTGTTATCATATAAATGCAGTCTTTCATTTCAAGTAATATTTATAAACTACTTAAGATTTGATATAATTAACTACATTGAACTCACTAATTGGCATCAAATTAAGACATTATTATGCAAAACTAATGATGTGAAACATATTTTCTAGAAAATTAAAACTAATCCTTACACCAAGATAAACGATTATTTCTACTGATTTATTTATGTGTTTTTCAAATTTCAAACATTTGAGCATTTCAATACACTAAAGCATAATTTTTATGGAACTTTTCGATCCTATTTCAAATATCGAATAAAGCTAATGAAAATAAAACAATGCATTTCAATGCGTAATTGAAATTTCGTGAAATATAATTCAAATCAACGTAAATCTGATTTTAATAAACCAAGTTGCACAATAAAATTGGCAAAATTTATCTGAAATATTAACAAACGATGAAATATTATGTTCCGTATAGATATACATTATGTAACGAATACCTCATTACGTTTCCATTTCTTCGAATTGTTAAAAGTAGATTAGTATTTTTCCTACATTTATACAACGCATATCTTTTCATTAATAAAAACATAACGTGATATATTTAAATACAATTTTTTAGATCTATTAATCCAAGATTTCGATTACTTCGTCTCTCGTCAAGATAATTCATACTAGAGTCCCTTTAAAATGAAAGCAGTTCAACTGATCGTGTAGATCGTCCAAACTTAGTAAAAGGCCTAGTTTTTTTACTTTTGTAATTAAAAAGTAGTGGCACACTCTCAGAGTAAGTTATACTATTATTATTGTGTTTAGAGTACCCGTTACCACAATGCCGGTACAACGGATAATTTTTCAAGTATACAGAGTATTGAAGCCAGCAATAGCGATGAGAACACATTGGATCACTGCAACGAGTTTTTATCTCTTCTTTAAGCGACCTACCTTTTTTAGTTTCTGCTCCGTTAGCTGCTGAATTTGGTGCTGGTTTTGTATTATCTATAATGAAAGAAAGATGGAAGCGCTGCTAAAACTACAGAAAACTAGAAAGCAGAGTTGCAGGGCCTAAAATGTTTCAAATTTCAGACTACACACCTTTTTTATGTCGACCCCACTTACAAAAAGAAGCCAAAAAAACATTTTTTTAACTGTATCGATAACAGATTTCACAGGCCAAAATGTTCCAAAAACAGGGTAAATTAGGAGATTTTTCTCAAAAATGGGTAATAAATTCTTTTAAATAAAATTAATGTATTAAATTCAATTTTAAACGCCTTAAATTTCTAACATTTTTTGTAAAAATATTGCATTTTCAACAAAATAGATGATTTCTCAACCAAATAGCTGAATTTTCAACCAGGAAAAATTAACTTTCAACCAAAAATAGTTGGATTTTCTTATTGGGATCTATTAATTTAGTTCCAATTTAAGTGGAAAAACGAGAAAAAGTGGTCAAGAGGGGAATAGGGAAAAGACTGTGAAGTCTGCGATAAATAAATAGGTGATTTGATCATTTACATACTCAAGAATAATAGCTTAAATAAACTTTGAAATTGATTTTTAATACTTTTGAAATATTAGGTTAAAAACTTTAAATTTTGCTTGGAAAATGAACTTAATTTTCCACTGCACACTTTTAAATCCGGACTACAAAAAGTATGTCGGACTAAACAACATTTTAGGCCCTGCCGAGTTGAGATGCAACAAATAATGAAGAAAAAATAAAGATAAAGTGTGAAAAGTTCTAAAGCTCAAAGTGAAAATAATCCAAGTGCAAAATAACAAAGTTATCTGCGATATAGTCCCTAAATAGACTTATAAATCGAATACACAAAATCTAGTCCATAAAATCTAGAACGTGAAGTTTAGTTCACAAAGTTTGAAACACATATAGGTTAAATTAAACAGCATCTGGTTATCAACTCTAGTTAAATTGAACTACAAAAAATAAAACTAGCTCTATCTCAAAGCACATTGGCATATACAAAAAAATATCCAACTTGTCGATGCTCTTTCATTGTTCAAATAATGCCTTTGTGTACCATAGAGCATAAGACAATTATATTGTAATCGTATTCGATGACGCAAGAACAAATTTGTCATTACTGATGCTTCCAATCGACCACCCTGTGCAAATCTTGTGTTTTTGAGATATTGCCAGTTTTAAAACTGCATGGCTGAGCTACATTTATTTTTTTTTAATTACCAACCATTTTGCCAAGCTGGGCTGGTCAAGGACTGCCCGGCTGGATCCACAGAATCTAGAACTGGGTCTTCTTTTACGCATCTCACTGCAAACATTGCTAGAGCTGCTAATATCGATGGCACACCACTCAAAACAAATGTCAAGCTGTAAGAGCCTGAAAGAAATTGAAAGTGGGTTACTGCACCGGTCAAGAGTTCAGCGCGATTTTAGTTATTCAGCTAGATAGGCATTTAGAGTTTAATTATGGGTACAATTTATGTCATCTAGTAGCTATTTAATCGATTTTCTAGTTAGTTATATTCCTAAACTTTGAACGAGAAGTAAAATACTGACTCAGGGTTGCTACAAGACCTGGAAATAATTTCGATGAATTTGTACGAAAACTTTGATGAATTTCTATGAATTTTTCGTGCATTTTAGACTCGGAATAATTTTTCGTAGAAAGCGATGATAAAAAATCTTAGATTTTCATACTCTTCCGTAAAATGGCGCACACTCTGAGGGATTAATTTTTCGTGGGAAGGATTTCGGCGTAATTTATTGTAGTATGTCTTGATTCTATTTAATGAATAGATTAAAAGTTTTTTAAACCCCGAAATGATTTGTTTTTAAATTCGCATCGTCAAAAATTTTGCAAGTACTCATAAAGTGTATGTAATTACATACTTATTCAACTTTATAGAAATTCGTAATTTTCTACAAAAACGTATTTAAAATTATGAAAAAATAAACCTTCATTCAGGAGTCGTAAATTTTCATATTTGTTCGTAGAGAATTGTATTTATACATAATTATGTGAAGAAGTTTGTAATTTAAGAAAAAATATTACAAAACTATAACTCGCTTTTGCAAATCATAAATCTTCGTTATTTTTTGTATCAATTCATACATATGAAAAACTAAACCATCATTATGGAGTTTAGATTTTCCTATTTTTGCGTAGAAAATTATAGCTATTCATAATTGTGTGTAGAAATTTGTAATTTTCTGAAAAAAAATGAAACCTACTAGTTTTTCCAGAGAATTGTATTTATTCATAATTATGAGTAGGAGTTTGTAATTTTTTAAGAAAAAATATTTAAAAATTATAACTAGCTTTTGCAAATCGTCAATTTTCGTTAGTTTTTGAATAAATAATACATATGGAAAACTAAACCTTTATTATGGGGTTGCAGATCTTCCTATTTTTTCGTTGAAAATTGTTGCTATTCATTTATTGTGTGTAGAAATTCGTAATTTTCTACAAAAAACTATTAAAAAATTGAGATTGCGTTTTTTGTAGTAGTTTTTTTATAACTTTTCTTAGAGACTTCATTTTTAATACAAAATCATAAAACTTCACAATTATTCATTAAAAATTTTGATTTTTCATACTTTGTTGTTTTCTATGCCGATCTATCACAAAATCTATAATTTTCTACGATCATCTGTAAAAACGACGTTTTCATAGAATGTTTTAAAAATCTGTTCCATCAGGGTTTGCATTGATTGATAATTGAGGAGTAAGCGGCCATAAATACATAAGTCCATTTTTCGTTTTTCGAGAAATGTAGGCAAATTTTGAATCTCAGAAACAAATTTTTGAAATTTTAAAAACGTTATTGTGTTCGAGAACAATTAAAACTATTTTCGAGCACATTAACTTTTTTAAAATTCTATAGAGTTGTTTCTGAGATGCAAAATTTGCCTAAATTTCTCGAAAAGCGAAAAATGGAGTTTTGCATTTATGGCCGCTTTCTCCTCAATTGTACATGAAATTGTTGGTAAATTAGTCTGTGACCACTAGAAATTATTGAAATTGAATAGAACTGAGTGGATTTTCTAAACAATTGACCTGGATTTTTTTCAAAAGTACACCGGGAAACCCTAGAAAAGATATGGAATTTTGAAAGTCGACTTCTGTTGCAACCCTGTGACTTTATTTTCATAAATGAAGCTTTTAAAAAGATTGTCATACCTGAACGATCGTAGAGATATCCGGCGAACAAAGATCCAATCGTCACTGGTAAAGCACACAGCCCCAATAAAAAACTAATGGCAGATGTTGCGTCCTTCTGACCGCAAATTTCGAAAGCGATGGGACCCAAGAGGGATATAAAACATCCATCAAATAAACCCATACAGAGGTAAATTATTATTAAAACTGTATATGATGAGGTAAACGCCATAAGCATCATCAGAGATCCCAAACACATGAAAGAGATCTGTACATAGAAAAAAATCTGTTATTTTATCAAAAGATTTGAATCAGTTTAATTGATAAACATTAAACGCTTTACTTAAGATTCCTGAAATTATCAAAATGTTGTTGATTTCTTCTTGAAAAATAAATATAAGTATTGCGCGTTTGTTAATCACTTCAAATGTCTTATCTGTTGCAGTATTTTATTCTTATCTTACCTGTTGCAATAGTATTCTATTTACACGTGGTAAATCTGCAATATATCCAAATATCAGACGACCAATTCCAGAAGTGACACCAAGGCACATAATTGGTGCTGCCTGATTGGCTTCCGGGCCAAAATGCATTTCTACAAATTTTCCTACGTGAATGTACGGCGTCTGATATCTGCAATCGCGAATTTAAAAAATAAATTATAAACCTTTTAATGTATTAACTTTTCAATGATTGTATTTATCGCTTTAAATTATTTCTTCAGATGTTAAGCGTGTTCATATTTCAAGAAGAGCGACTCACCCTAGGAGAGCGATAGGCATAGCAGTGGCCCAAATCAGGTATCGCTTTCTTTTCAGAATAGATAAGTTAAAAATCCCTCTGAGTTTTTCACAAAATGTTGCCTGATGCGGCTTTTTTGGTCTCTCAATGACTGGTGAAAGGGTCTCTAAAAATGTAGAAAACAATTTAGAGGGGTGTATAATTTTCTAAAGGAATATAGAAACTGGTATTGTATTATTATAAACAAATACTTACGAGAAACTGGTTTGAATAGACAAGCACATGCCATAACAATACAAGTAAGGGATCCTAAGCTTATTACAAGAACTTTTAATCCGAATTCATTAAGTAGGAGCTCCATCAAATATGGCATAAGGATAGTGAAAATGGAGCTTCCTGCGGTGACGATTCCATTCACAAGTCCCAAATAACGCTTAAAATAATGCCCTAGAATTACTAAACTGGGTGCGTAGGCTAAACTTGCCCCTACTCCGTACATAATGCCATATGTCAAATACAGGCATTCAACCTGTAATAAAAAACAAATATATAAGTAACTAGTCGATTAGTTTATTTAAAAAGCCACATACACTATGAAATTTAAAAAAAAATTATGAATGAACAAAAGTGAAAAATATATTCGAGATGTTAATTTTTTTCGATCTACTGGTCACAGATTATTAGTATTTTTATCAAATACTAACAATATCAATACTTTTGGGAAAAAGTGAAAAATGTTATGCTTTATAAAATTATCGTCAACCTTCAATGCATATCCTTAACGTAATTGAGCGGTTGGGTGCAAAAACAGCCTACTTGCATTTTCAGAAGTCCCTTGTTTTTCATTTGTTTTGCACATAACTTCATGGAGAACAAATGAAAAACGAGTAACTTCTAAAAATGCAAGTAGGCTACTCTTGCATCCAACCGCTCAATTGTTCTAAACTTGCTTCAAACATATCTCATGGTCTGGTCCTTATTTACCTTAATTCTCGTACTTTTTCTATCCCCTAAAGTATTTTATTTTGAAAAAGCGTCTCACATTCTTCATTTTTTAATGGCGGACTTAATCGAAAAATTCAAAGCTTTAATACTTTCTACTATTAAAATAACAAAAACCTGACTAAAAGTTTTAAATGTTTCTTTCTCCACGTGATTAAAAAAAATACAGGCAGCGGTAGAAACTCCAGAGATTTTTCAACATTTTCTTTCTTTCCCAAATTTTTAAAACTAAAATCCTTAAAAATTGGAAATTTTCCAATTTTTGAGGATAGGAATTAGGCAACTTGCAGGCTGAAAATTCAGGAATAGTTGAATAAAAAAACTGCACAATTTTTTAAAACTAACACTCCACATTGGTTCCAATTCAAGTTAAATTATCAACTTTTAAAATTTTTTTGAGGAGAAACTGTTTAAAAGGCAAAAGCAAGAAATTTCATGTTTGTATTTTTAAAAAAAGGGGTTAAATTTGAATTTTTTGTTTAAAAACAATTTACTTTGCATAAAACTATGATATAAAAAGTATTCTAACTTAACATCCTGAAAATAAAACAAACTAATTGCAAGTGTAAGAAGCGCAAGTAAAAAAAAGTAAATTTGGAACTAAATCAAGATGATGTACAGTTTGATTGTTTTGGAAAATAAATATTATAGCCTTCCAAGGCCGTTTAATTTTGGCGAAAAAAATGTTGGCCTTAGAAAACAATAAAATTAGTAGAAGTTTGTTTGACACAATAAATCTTTGAACGCAAGTTTGGATGGTTAAGAAAAGAAATGTAAACCACGTCCAATTTTCAAGGCCGTTCGGCTGAAAATAAATACCTAAAATATCTAGTTAGCAGAATTTTAATTGATGGTATAATAATAATTTATTATAATATTATTATAATTGGTATAATTTAGAATTTTAACCTTATAGACGAAAAAAAGGAATTAAATATTATTTACTGGGTCTTTGAAATTGGGCCAGGGGGGTCGGGCCAAAATCCACATGGTCACATTTTTCCCTTTAAAGTGTTCACTTCAGCGACCTCTTTTTAGAAAAGCATGAAAATTCAAGAATATTTTCAGGAATTTTAGTTTGGAATTCAAGAAAAAACAAATTTTCAGTCAATTTATCGCTCCTTTTGACTTCCTTGCTTTTGAATACCAAGAATATCCATATTTTCATAAAATATTGAATAAGTCCACGCGGGCAGAAGAAACGGGGGGGGGGGGTTCAAAAAGTGGTAAAAAATTGTCCACGTGGTATATGGACGTCCCCTTATCAGGAACCTAAAGTTTTAATAATCACTAGGTATTAGTGTACGATAGTCCCCATCCGAGTACAACCGAGTCAAATGTTGCTTAGCTTCGGTGACCAAACGAGAAGCCTTAAACAATTCCATGTGCCAAAGCGAACTCAAGCGGATACACGGAATTTTAATTTGAATTTCAAAAAAATTATAATTTGGTAGGTTTCTATTTTTTTAACTATGGTATATTTATAGTATATTATTCGAAAATAATTCAAATTATAAATCTATTTAAATTAAAAGATTGAAGTCCATATTACAATAAGCAGGGCAGGATAAAAAATAATACTTCAAAATTGAAAAAAAAATGACAGCTGTTCTTTCTTGGCCAGAATTAAAATTGGGAAGACCACAAATTTGAAAATCACTTCACTTAAAAAATCCTCCAATTCAAAACGAATTTAATTTCGAAAGTATATTGAGATTACTAATTTGAAAAAATTTTATTTCGGAAATAATTCGAACTTTAGATCATTCAAATTCAAAAGAATGCAAGTAATCGAAGCTTTTTTGAAAAACATATAAAAATAAGGATGAATATATTTTTAATTAACTTTGCTTCAAGTGTTCCTTCTGTTCGTCGTCTTTTCTACATTCCCTAAAACTCCCCTATTTCTGTTTGAAAAATTCCTATATCTTCTATTTTCTCTAAACTATAGACTTTTAGACCTATTCCAGGGAAAAATAATGTATAGCTGAATATTAAAGTAGTGATAATCTACCGTGTCCAGAAAAAATGAAGAAGCAAACATCCCCAAAGCGGCAGTAAGACCTCCCAAAAAAGTTGTCATCTGAATTCCAATTTTATTCGTCAGAATTCCAGCAAGAGGCGACATGCAGAATGTCGTGCCAAGTTGTAAGGACCCCACGAGAGCTGTAAAAGAAAAAAAAAAGAATAATACTTATTGCATCAGAATAAGGACTATATACCTATAGAAAAAGAGAAAATAGCGTTCCTTTTCCGATTTTAAAAGATGACACCGATACGATGTTATGTAAGAATTAATGATCTACATATTAAATCTTGTTGTGCGTTATAAGAAAATCAGTAGGAGAGTTACTTGACCCCTATTATGACTAATGACCATTTAATTGTTGTTTAATAAATCCCGATTTAGTTCAGTACGTAACCTAGGGCGTTTGCCTTATATACATAATGTTCTCTTTAATCGAACTAATGTGAGTTAGGGAAGTGCATTGGATGATTAATAATGCAAGATAAATACTCTATTACTTTTACTCAAAATTCGATTATTTTAGAACGTACGGAAATAATAAGATTTAGTTAATAATCTCTGGTAAATAAATTATTTAGAAAAATACATCTAGGTAAATGCACATAAAAAAGTTTTTATAGTTAAAGAAGGTTCAATTTAGTAGAAGAAAGTTAAAGTTTTGATATTGTTAAAATGAAAGTAAATTTGATCTCTCTAACAAATAAAGCACAAACGACGAGGATTATTAAAATCGACCACATGACTTTATTTGCAATTCACTTGTATGTTAATGAAAGAGAAATTAAATAATTAAGGTTAATTGAACTTAATTCAAGCTTCTGATATGTCTGCCTTGAGTCCCAACTGCCAGATATTTAATAAAGCAAATCAATTATTTTATTAGCTTACAAATTACCTGCTAATAATAATGCAAGGATATTAAATTTCTTATTAAAATATTAAAATCTAAAATTTTTACTTTAGCAAACAAAATCTTTTAACTGCTGAATAATTATATAGGTATGCTGCATATATTTTTTCTTAATTATAATCAGAAAATCATACTTTATTACATGCTTGTTTACCAAACTTAGAAACTTTTACTGATGCCATTTTTATGCATGTGAGAAAAAATATTGTTCTAACAGGGATTAAAGCGATTCAGTAGTTCAATTTTAGGTAAGAAAGAGGATCTTTTTCGAAAAAAGGGAATTAAAAGGGGATTTCATTTATCATTAAAAACTTTTTATATCTTATGGGTACGTCACGAAACTACATCTAACTAACAGTAGCTAAATATTTGCGGAATCTTTGCAATATTTTGAAATATTCTGAAACCTTTGAAGTCTTTGAAATATTTGTGAATTCTCTTGAAATCTTTGTGAAATATTTGAAAACTTTTGAAATCTTCGAAATATATGGCAAATCTTGGGAACTTTGTGAAAAAAAATGGGAAAAAGGGTAAGAATGATCCATTTTAGGTATTCTAGGGGATTTTTTTTACTTGAGGAGAAAAAGGGGGAAAGCTAAAAATTTTCATAAGAGTCATAATTTATAACGAAAAATGGGCATATGGTAAACTTTAATATTGTTATAAACCTTTTTATAAACATATTTGAAATTGGTATCATCAAAAAGAATCTGTTTCAAAGCGTCTTGTTTTCTAATATGTTGAATTTCTGTTTATGATTCTTAAAAAATGAATCAAAACTTTGTAAACAGGGGAAATAGGGGAAAATTGGGCCAATATTCTCGATTTCAGGTGCTTTGGGGGTTTTTTCAAATTTAAGTGGGAAAAAGGGGATTAGGTAAAAAAGGGAACGGTTTGTGATCCCGGTTCTAAGATTTTAAAATTCTCTTGATGGTGAAATCGTAGTGGGATGAATGAACTTTCAAGACTCTCATGTCTGTGCTCTTTATTAAATTATTCGCAAATTGGCACCTTAAATGATCCATGTCCTTCCAACTGAAATTCGGCGGATTGTGAATGATCAAAAGAAATCAAGACATATTATTATATTCATAAAGACTAAAAGAGTATGACAGTTCAATATATCTTTCATCAACTGGTAGCTTAATTAATTCTTTCGTTTAAGGACGTAAAATTACATATTTATTTTATTAAATAAACAGGTGCTTCAAAATATTTGAATTAACATTCAAAGGACTTAAATAATTTGACAATGACACAAGGAAAATAAAAAACGGTTCAAAAAAACGAAAAAAATCAATAATTTAATTTTAAAAATCAAAATCCCATAGACAAATTTAACTGTGAAACAAGGAGATATTTTTATAAACTGAAGAAAGAGCCTAGAATATTTACTTTAGATAACAAAGTCCGCCTCCCACGTAAACTAGTGCCATAGTATCTATTTATACGCGGGTGTAGCATTTTACAGTTTTGGTGACTTCACCGGAAAGTTACTTGATTTTCTATCATAAAGACTGTTCTGATCTTAAATGAATCAAATTTTAAATAATTATTCATTAGACCATTTTTTTATTTTTGTTTGGCTTCATCTTCACGAATTGACTTTTGCTTTTTCAGACTATCAAATCGTTTTCGCTGACAGCTTGGTAGTTAAAAAATGTGTAATGTCTTTTTTATCGGTACTGATAACTGATAAAGAGTATGGTGCATGTATATTACGTGATGATGTTTTATACTCTTATATAATTTTGTGTACTAACAAGAGCAATTTTCAGTATATGAGTTCAATAGAGATTAGTTTCAATCATCATAAAAACGATTCCTAAACAGAATAATTTTAAAGTAATTTAGTTGACACAACAAAATATCACCGAGAAAAGCAGCTAAGTATTTAAATAATTCAAGAACTGAATTGGTTCATTTTTAGGAAAAATGTATTCTTACTTATGAATACTATTCAAATACAGGGATATAAAAACCTGAGAAATTAATTGTTGAACTGGAAATATTATTGTTAATGTGTATTTGAAAGCAGGAAGTGAAGATGAAAACCATGAATTGACTCTTACTCGTCACATGAAAGTTTAGTCTAATGTCGATTACTCTATCAATTCTGAAGTAGTAATTTTTATAATATATACGATAGTGCAGTTCAATGACCAGTTCAGACTCTTATTTATTTTAACTGCATAATTAATTAACAATTCTTGTAAAAAGGAAATTAATAGAATGCTTTATCAAACGTTTAATTACTTTGATGTACGAATGAACAAAATTTATGAAAATTCATTTACTTACTTCAACCTTCAACAAAATCATTCTGCTTTTCTAATAATTAATCTGATAATCTGTAATTATTTTGTAATGCTATTAGATTTTATTTCAAAAAATTTGACATGAATAATAATTCTATATTTGTGTCGCAGACTTTAATTTCAATCGTGGTTATTACCACTGATCTATACTTGAATTGTCATGATTGATTCCCAATGATGAAAAGGACAAAATCACAGATTTCCTAGTTTACAAAAAATAAGCTGAAAAGGAAAATTGATGAAGACAAGTTAAAAACAAAGAAGAGGAATATAAAAATACCAATAAAAAATTAAAGTGCAGAATTCCAATAATAACAGATTTAATTAGACAACTTTCAAAAGACAACTTCTAAACAACCCTAAAGATAAAAAGGCACCTCTTAGTGATCCGGGAGTATATAAAATCCCTTGCTCTTGTGGCAAAGTCTATATTGGAGAAACCGGGAGAGCGGTGAGCCA
>JAUMHM010000050.1:9198771-9214346 GCA_032362435.1 Melikaiella ostensackeni | reverse complement strand
GTGTTTCGGGTTTCAATCGTGTGCAAAACTACGAATCTTGCACACAATTGAAACCCGAAACACCTCCTTTCATCATAATGAATCATCGTGAAAGCATTAAATCTATTATTAAATTTGAAATAATTTTAAAAAATCGGGTTTCACAAATTTTTCTAAGTTCAATATAGAATTATTACGAAAAAAAGGGGCTCAATTCTTTTTTAAATGTTCAGTTTGCCAAAGAAGCAAATAGTCAAAAGCAGAAAATTTTTCGCATGTGGATTGAAGTTGTGACAAATAGAACTTTCAGTAGGGAATACATAATAATGAACACAAAACGATACCTGTGTTTGCGACTCAAGACTCCTATCCGTCGGCACACGAGATTGCAAATGTGCGAGTGTTCTCGTATTTTGTGGGCATTATAACTTTCTTTCATTTCCAGTCACCTTGAAATATGAGTCCAACGTTCATGCGGTTAATTTACATGATTTTACTTTTGAAAAAACTTTAAAAAACTCCGAAAAGTCAAAATGTGCAACAGCGTGAAGCGAATCATGCGGATGCAACAGTCAGCTTTGGGTGGCCATACTCTTGTTCTTCCGACAACTTCCAATCAAGGCACAAGTCAAAATGACTGCCCCATTTCGTTGACTGCTTGATGTATCTTTTTCGCTGTTTGTACGGCTTGAATATTCGCAATCTCGTAAAGTTTTCGAAGTATGAAAACCATGAAAACAGTGAATTGACTTTTTGTGCTCAGAATTAACAGAAATAATGACCACAGGGTATCTTTCCAGGTTTCTAGGAATTTTTCACAGAAGTAATTAGTCACAGAACTAATTTGGAATATCCCTTGAGCCTCCCGAGATATCCTGATGATATCCTTTTGTTGTAATGGTGTTCTAATTTAATTAATATTTTTTTACAGATCGGAATGAGGTTTCTAATCGTGGTTCATTCAGAGCAGCGAAAAATCTGAAGCAAAGCAATCTGGGCGTATCACTATCGTCACTAAAACAGGCCACCGATAGCGTTAACAAGTACTGTGTTTGCAATGAAAATATTTGCAACTGCTGCAGAGACTTTCACATCCCACTTATCCAACTAAAAGGACCAGGTAAATGATATAAGAATAAAAATTATATAAAATAAAGAAATGCAATTTTATATCCTGAATTCAACATCATGAAATCATCAAAACAGCATAACTACAACGGCTCTGTGATACCTCAGTCGATAAAACAGTTCCGGTGAGTTACCGACATTCGATTGTGATCCGTGTCCGTGCTAAGTTTCAATCAATCGATAAATTGTTAGCGGAGGCAGATGGCGCCACTGTCAACTCAGGTAGATTGGCGGATAATTTGAAGTTGCAACAGTGGCGGTGTTTTGAACACTAAAAGAAATACTTCATAATTAAGTGACGACCGAATTATTCTGGCAGGAAGACATGCATGTTAGGTCAATAAAAATCACAGCACTTTAACCAATAAGAATGACGCCGGAAAGCGCGGTCCTCATTTAGAAATAAATAACTGGCAAATTTATATAAAATAGTAATAACTTGTTGCTTGTGGAACGCTGACTGACTCATCGACGAGAGAAATTTGGAAACCAAGCAGCGACACTGTGTGTGAGTGAGTACATAGTACGTGATGTGTGAAAGTGCAAAAGAGTAAGAAAATTGATAAGACCGGCTGGACATGAAAATAAGAAATCGATAGTCGGCAGACTGAAAGATAGACCTCTGAACGCGATAGAAATAAAGTATAATAACAAGTCGTAGAAATGAAAATATGAAGAGAATTCACTGAAATTGAAATAGGAACACAATTCGAAATTCGTTTTAATAAATCACATAAAACGATTGAACTAAAGTCGAACTCACAACATTCCGCTCGCCTTTCGTCCCAGCCGGAATAGATTTGCGATGCCTAGACTTAGGGTGCACGTGGAAGAAGACACAATTTAACTATTGAACGATCGAGAGTGCTAGTTTTCGTCATCAGAGTGACAACCCTAACAAGGCTCTCCTTGCCAGGGTGAAGCTGTAGAACTCGACCCATAGACCATTGAGTAGGTGGAAGTTTCTCATGTCGAATAAGAACTAAATCTCCAATTTGTCCGGATCGCGATAAAGTAGTCCACTTGGAGTGAGGCTAGAGTTCTTTCAAATATACAGCTGACCAGCGCTTCCAAAAATGCTCACGCATTTGCTGGATCATCTGCCAGAGAGTAAGTCTATTTGGAAGTACGTCTGCCAGTGATGGTTCTAGAACTACATTCAGCGGACCTCCAATTAGAAAATGTCCTGGCGTGAGGGCAGGAATGTCGGCTGTGTCGTCTGAATGAGCTCTGAGAGGCCTAGAATTGAGGCAAGCCTCAATCTGATTTGATAGAGTTGTCATTTCTTCAAACGTCAAAGTCGATTTCCCAATGACACGTAGGAGATGGAATTTTGCCGATTTAAATCCAGCTACTGGGTACCATGTGAAGCAAGACATGTAGCGATGGAAGCGAACTTTGTTGATTCTTCCGAAAACATTTCCTGTAATTGATGATCCGCTCCAACAAAATTCGTACCTTCGTCTCTCGACAACGCTTGACAAATACCACGACGAGAAGTGAAGCGAATGTAAGCAGTTATGAAGGCTTCTGCAGTGGAATCTGAGACCAATTTAAGGTGAACTGAGCGAGAGGCACAACAGACAAAAATGCAAACCCATGCGTTATGGGACCGGTAACCTTGTCCTGTGGAGGTGCGAACATTGATGGGACCAGCGTAATCTACCCCAGTGTTGATGAACGCTCGCTCAGTTGGAGTAATGCGGATGGAAGAAAGATCATCCATCAGCTGTTCTTGAGTATTCCCTCGATTTCTGACGCATGGAATGCACCGATGGATCAGAGCTCGTACCAAACTGTGACCTCAAAGAATCCAGTAAGATTGCCGTAACGTTCCAAGGGTAAGTTGGACAACCCCGTGAAGACAACGTTAATGACAATGATGGATTATAAGAGACGTAAGAATAGACTCCGTACGCAGAATCAGAGGATGCTTCTCATCATAGGCCAGAAGAGAATCTTTCAAGCGACCTCCGACACGAAGAAGTTGACCATCGAAAAACAGAGTCAACTTCATCAGAGTACTATTTTTGAAAATCTGAATTTTGGTTTTTAGAGCGACAATTTTATTTTGAAAAAGTGGTTTCGTTCTTTCTGAATCCGGAATAGACGAGCCTTTCGAAGATTTGATGCGTTTAAATTCCGAAAGACGACGTTAAAACGACATTTCAATGCATCTCGAAAGCGAAGACACCATGCAGTGACTCGTAGTACTTTTTCCAACGATGAATAGCGACTCAGAAACTCACGCGGTTTAAAAAACGCAGTCAGCTGGATTCTCTTCACCTGGCACATGATGCCAAATTGCTGATAGAACGGTTATTTGGATTTCCGACACTCAATTTGAGATGTACGTCATCCATCTTGTAGGTGCAGCTGAAATCCAAAGAAGTTTGGTCACTGAATCAGACCACAAATGTAGAGCGCCATCAAACCGAAGTAGACTTTGAAGATAAGCGACGAGAAGAGTTAGCAAAATCGATGCACATAGCTCAATACGAGAAAGTGAAACTGTTTAAGCAGGAGCGACCTTCGTCTTTGGAGATATAAGTCCAACAAAACAATTTCCGTTCGTTGAGATTGCCCTTAAATAAACGACAGTACCATATGCCTTCTCAGGCACCAAACATCCTAGAGGATCGAATAATTGGGCTGACCGACTGACAACAAGGCGCTTAGTGATGACACCCTTCATAAGCTTTAGATCAACCTGGAAAATGAGACAATCGGTACTAGGTTGCCAAGTTAACCCAAGCATTGATACCGATGTTTCTGACTCCCAAGAAATTGACTAAGTCGAAACACTTGAACAGCCTGATTTTGACTTTCGTGCCACAGAATAAGCTGAAGATATTGATCATCTTCGTGCACGATGATCTGTTGATACATTTTCTCGACATCAGAAAAGGCGATGAAATGATGACGCCACTGTAGCAAGACATCTGAAATATTCAACTGCAGTTTTAGATCTGCGTGAAGACAACCATTCAATGACATGTCTCGACTCGACCGCCGAGACCCATTAGAAACTACTTGAAGTTTCGTGTTTAAACTAGCTTTACGCCAAACTCCGTGATGTGGAAGAGAAAATGACTTCGAAAAGCTCCTTGGATCCGCAGGGATGTTGACGGACTTCATGTGCTAAGGTTGGTGGTATTCTTTCATGAACTTCGAATACGCTTCATGGAGACGATTGTCTCGCTTGAATCGCTGCTCCATGTGAAGTTACATGCGAAGAGCTGGAGAGTAAGGATCTCCCAGCGATGTGGCGTCACTTTCAATTGGGAGATGCACGACGTATCTCCCTTCTTTAGTCCTAGAGTGAGTTATTTCGAAATGTCTTTCACACTCTTCATCCTCAGCAGTTCGGAAAGGTTTAGGAGGCACGACTTGAGAGTCCTCCCAAAATCTCTGAAATTTAAAGAAGAGTTCATCACTCTAAGAACAATGGGACATGCGAATCGGGGACGAATCTAACGATAAGCTATTCCCTGTGGATCCACAGAGAATCCAGCCGAAAACATAATTTTGAGCTACAAGGGAGCCCGGAGGACCCTTTCGAAGACCTTGTTCAATTAAAATGAAATAAACATTTGCTCCTGAAATTAAGTCAATCGGACCACTTCCACTGATATTCGGGTCTTCTAACTGAAGACCAGTGAGATGAGCCCAATCCTTAAGACGAATTTGATGCTCTGGGCATTTGGAAATCAACGTTGGAAAAACAAGAGCCCGGAACTGAAGTTTAAAGCTCGACTCGAACCTTGGTGAAATAACGACGTTGACTGATCCACGAGATGTTGCTGATTCACTTTTTCCCACTCCTAAGAGAACAACAGGTCCTCTGCGTCAAAAGAGTTGAAGACTTTGAGCAAGGGCCTCAGAGATTATGGACAGCTCCGAACCTTGATCAATAAATGCTTGAACATACTTCGTATGATCAGAGGATGTAGTCACGCTGACGACAGTCGTTGTCAAGAGAACCAGTGGCGTAAGTAAGTAAGCTTCTTTGTAAGTTGCTTCTTAGATGGTTGTTCCTTTACTGGCTGCTCTGTAACTGCGTTGACGTTGGCTGTTGTGGAATTTGATGACTTCGTGGACTTTCCGAACCTTTTCTTTTGAAACTGATCACTTAAAGGATTGCTGAAAAAAAGACTGATTAGACTGATTTGGAGGAGAATCTTATACTTCTAAGGTCCAAATCCTTGTTTGTCAAAATGTTTTTAGTTGATCAATTGTTGGAGGATTCGTGGAATTTCCGAGAGAGGTTTACCAATCGCGGCGAGACTGATGATGTAATTTTTCTACGATAATACATATCAGACACGACAACCATTTGACGAGTGGTTCTTCTAAGGCAGATAATGCTTCGATATCGTCAACAGTTGTATTATAAGCTCTCTTCAGAGCACGCGAAGACTCGGCTTTCATTTGCTAAATTGAAAAAGTTACCGGAATTCGATGAAGAAGTTGAGCTGCCTCACCTGTTAGACTAGATTTCAAATGATGATGAAGCTTCTCCACTAACGAGACTCCAGGATTTGAATGGACCAAAGATGTAAACATATCCTTGGAGCTTTCCGACTCCATGTAATTGCCAGAGAATTCAAGTAATTCAATCTTTGGCTGATCGGTACGATAATCTCTCCGGTGGTTGCATAGAAATTGCCAGTAAAATAAGTATTCGTGGCATTCTGATCGCGAGCCTTCACCAATTCCAAATGCTGTGCCTGAAAACGCATCCAATTTTTCTCTAAAGACTCGAGTTTTGTGGTCAAAGTTCCTTTCGTGATCTGCTTTAATTTTTAAGTTTTTTTAAAAGCAATTTTTATCCGAGAACAAAGTTCGGTTTTCTCTAAAAAGTATTTCGGAATAGACTTTGTGGACAGACAAGAATCGAAACACGTTAAAATAAGAGTCCGCGAACGCAATTTAAAAGAAAAATGAAAATAGTTTGTAACAAATAATAAAAGTTCGCCAATAAAAGAAATATTATCTAGTACAAATTAGCAACAAACTGGAAAATACCAAGGTCGTTTGCGAGAGAGTTTTTATATTAGTATTTAGAGAGTCTCGTCCCATGTGAGTCGCGTAGAACACACCTTTTCTCAACTATTCGCGCAAAAGTTTTGAGAGTTTAGTGGAAGCCTCATTTATTGCTTCTAAAGAACTTTTTAAGAACTACTATTTAAGAACTAATTTTCTGCCAAAGCAGACTTTTTCGTTGTCCTTTTCTTGATTGTGAGCCATCTTTTTCCAGCATTCATGTTCTTCTTGTCTAATTTAAAATTAAATAATTGCATTTCTTTTTACTACAAATCTAACGTTGAATCTCACGGTTAAAGTTTCAAGAAAACAAATCTTGAAACCATCAAGTATTTCCGGTCTCAAGGTAAAAAAATATAAATAGAGCAAATGTCGCACCAGCTTATAGATATGGAAACTCGGACTTGTTAAAAGTTAAAACTTTGATGTTAAAAGGGTAAAACCATCGCAGACCATATTAAAAGAAATAGTGGGTCCATAGTCTGTTCATCTCGGCCATGAGAATTTCGTCTTAAGCGAGGACGAGTATGGAACTCATTAAGGGACTGAAAGACCCGGGACGGAATTGAAGCGTTTTTCTGACCATCGGACGAAATTCATAGGCCAGTCAGTAGATAAAAAAGCTATATTACATGTTATATTTTCAAAACTTTGCAATTACAAAAAACGTATTTCCCTGATGAATAATGTTGCTTTGCAACCCTGTCAGAGGTCAGGAACATGTAAATTTTGCAGAAAAAGGGATTTAATTGAATAAGTACTCGAAAAAAAATAATATTTCTGCAAAATTAATAGAACATAGAATTTAGGTCTGTTATACGATATCTAAATTTGAAATCATTTTGGAGGTCCGGAACATGTTTATTTATGGATAAAACAGAGTTTCGTTAATAAGTTTTAGGAAAACATTATACTAAATTTGCAAACTTGCATAATAATAGAAATTAATATTCAGAACTAAACACCCGATTTGCGGCCCCATTGTTTATACGGAACATGCAATTCTTTATATTTGCTGATTTTCAATTTCTTTGTAGAGCACGGCTTAGTGAAAGATAATGTAATATTTTTGCAAAGCGGTTGCAAATGTTTGATGTAATGGCACGTTTGTAGTGTTGTGTTTGCAACTCAATAAGTGATCGGAAACTGCTTGAAATTTCAAGAAATAAAATTTGTAGTCATTTAATTTTTTTCCAGTTGTTAAAAAAATTGTAATGAAGTTGCAAATTAAGGTAAGTTTCAAAAAGGACAATTTAAACAATAGTTAAAAATTGCAACCCGTTTGAAGCTTGGGATCATAAGAAAGTACTAAATTTTCTGTACGACTTTTTCACTCATTCAAAAAATACAATATTTTTGCAAATTTGAGTGAATAATGCAACCTATACTAGATAATCATTGATTGTAAGTACTAATGTTCCTATGTGAAATAATTAAATTCATTTAGTTAATAGCTAAAACACTATATGTGTTAATAGTTTGAAATTATAGTGAATGATTCGGCGCATACCTTATGCTTTCAATTAATGTTTGTTTACTATAGACTGCATTACTTTAAATGAATAAAATCGTTTTTGGCTAAAACTTCAGTGAGAACTTGAATCTACTAGAAGATGGAGTTAGTGGCACGCTATCAAGTTGAAACTATAGAGGGATAAATAGAAGGCACTACGGAAGGTCTGTAAACATCTGAATGTTTAAAATTACAAAAAAAAATTCAAACAAATGTTTTCGAAACTTTCTTTTCTATATGACTTTGTGCAGTAGAAATCCTCCGTCGATCGCATAAGCGATATTTCCAGAAAATCAGAGAATGGATAAAACTCATCACACATTGCAGATTTTCTGATTTTACGCAAGCCAAGCTGATCAAACAGTGTTTGTAGATAGAGTGCAAGCTGGTAATCAAGGTGCTTTTTCAACTCTTCCTGTGACGGCCTTGTGAAGGATATTTGTCGAAAGATCACCTTTGAATCAATCGATACTTGAACATTTTTAATCTTAATGGATGATGAAGCTACAGCCACAGGAAGTACTCTGTCCTCTCGAGAAAAGGATATACCTTTGAACTTTTCATCGTGTATTTTTTGCATTCCAGCCCAACCCACCTCTTGAGCATTTTGACAGTTGATATTGTCACCTCCGACGAATCCAGTACTCAATGACACGACACTATCGCCAACTTCAAAGGTAGAATGCCTTTGAAAATATTTTAAGACTTAAGCCACATCGCTGTTGTCCCTAATAACACGAGTTGGTCGCATGTCAACATGCTCTTTAGTGCTGGTCGATGAAACATGGGAAAACTCTTCTGCTGCTTTAGAAACACTATGCATAATCGGCATTCCCATAATGTATTTCGCTAAGACACTGTCAGTTATTCCTCGTCAGACCACCGGTATTTTTCATCGACCTCATGATGGTTTTCTCGATTGTCATGTCACTCCATATTCCTGACGAAAACTTGTCTGATCTCCTGATAGAGGTAGCCTTTAGAAACGAAATGTCGACATTCTCGGAGGTACATTTTTGTCGGTAGGTTTTGCATATCTTGCAGATGTAGTTGAGCCGATGAAACATATGCAAAATGGCCACTAGCATAAAAGAATGAAGCATTTTTTAAAATCAAAATTGAATGTAAATCTCAAATTCTCATTCTACCGATTTCGATAAACTGCTTAACAAAGACATTATTCGAAAATACAGAACCTAAAGTTTAGCGGTTTGCCCTTTTTCTTTCAGTTCCTTTAGCTCTTTTTTGAATTTTTGCGAAACGACTTTCGTATCATCTCATTGCAGCTTGAGTAGAAGAGTTTCTTTGTCAAAATCCAGAAGAAGTTTCTCAATTTGGCAGCTTCACCTTCCGTGAATTCAATTACACTGAAGATCAGTTGACTCATCACGGTTATCTTCTAAATACTCAAAAACACGTTCCATGTCTGTTGAAAAAATTAGACTATTTCACAATCACTTGCTGTTAAGGTTTTGGTTTGGTACTTGTTTACATTTTGGAGTTCAACATAAACTCAACTATTGAAACCTTCTTTTGAACCGCACCCTAATGCAAATGTTAGAAATTGTACTCAGGTTTTTTTCAAACATAGACAGAATTTGCGACACACTAATAATGAAATTTGTAGAAGAAATATTTGATTTACAGTTTTATTCAAATACGAAAAAAAAAATAGAGAGAGTCAGTTTGCGTAAGACATGTCAATAAGAAATCTCGCCGAGTGCTCAGTGGTCGCTAGCGCTCGCGAGTTCCTTGAGCAGTTTGAACTGGAAGGTGAAGATTTTCTGAGCTCTATTGTTAGAAGAGATGCAACCTGAGTGGCTCATTACGCTCCAGAGACAAAAAGACAGTTTTCACAGTGGCGTCACGCGAGTTCCGCATCCGTCGAAAAATTTGAAACTTCAATTTCGAGCAAAAAAATCATGGCTTCTGTGTTTTGGGACCGAAAAGGGATAATTTTGATCAAATTTCTGCCTCAGGAGGAAACTATCAACGTAGAAAGATACTGTGAGACCCTAAAAAAGCTCAAGAGGGCGATTCAAAACAAGCAGAGGGGAATGTTGACGAAGGAAGTGTACTTGTTGCATGACAATGCTCGTCAGCACACAGCCTTGGCCACCAAGGCACTCTTGGATTGATTCAGTTTGGATGTTTTGAACCACTCCGTTTACTCTCCTGACTTGGCACCTTCAGACTACCACCTGTTCAACTACCTGGAGCCTGACATGGGTGGAAAAAACATTTCCACCGACGAGGAGGTGAAAACAGAGGTCCTGCAGTGGGGGAAGGCGGTGGCGGGAAACTTTTTCGAGGAGGACATCAAAAAACTTGTGCCACGGCTCACTACTTGCATAGAACGGGAAGGCGACTACGTGGAAGAATAGTCGACATGTATACAATAAGAACCCTGCAATCTTTTTTTTAAATACGTTTTTCTTTAATTAGAAAAATCGAGTTCTCTTACTTTCTGGACGTCCCTCGTAGGCAACTGAGATCATACATACCCGAATACTCCAACATCTCTGTAATTTTCGGCAGCCTTCAACATTCTTTTCTTCACATTTTTCATTATTCCTAACTGTGTAAGCTAGACATCGCTTGGCGCATGGCTTTTTATTTTCTTGCTCTCAAAATTCTTGCGTTATTTTATTGGAGCAAAAGAAGCATTTCTCTTCGAACTAAAACGATAAACCTGACAACTCTGGTAAATGTGGACAGGCCACATTCGATGTCGGAAGTATCGGTTTCGCATTTGTTACTGCAGAATTGACACTTTTTGAATTTGTATATAACTTTCTGCACTTTCTGTGGACAACGACACTCTGCAATACTTTGAGAAGCTGCGACTTTCCGTCACTTTTGTCTGCCACTGATCAGAGTTTTATCCCCTCTTCTCTCACTTCATCCGTATCACCGATTGATAAACTTGAGTTACAAATAAAACATTTTACGTCAGGCTCCATCATGACTTTTTAAGCTTCTTTGAAATGATACCTTAGCAATGCTTCCATGTTTTTCAAGATGGCCTGCACTTCATTAGTTCAGTCACTGGCCGCGAGGGAACGAGATTTCTAAAAAATGTTTAATTTGCATTTGAAGTTTTGAGGGAGAAAATTTTAAAAAAAATATTCTTAAAAACTACCACACGGTATTTGCGTATACAGGAAAATAGTTATGCGCATAATTTTCAATCGCAAACTTCAAATGGGTTGCAATTCTTAACTACTGTTTAAGTTGCGTTTTTCAATTTTTCCCTAATTTGCAACTTCATTGCAATTTTTTAGCAGCTGGAAGAAAATTGAATGCCTACAAATTTCAATTTTGAAAATTTCAAGAACTTCCAGATCACTTATTGATTTTCAAACTCAACACTTCAAACATGCCATTAAATCAAACATTTTCAACCACTTTGCAAAATATTACATTTATTTTTACTGAGCTATACTTAACAAAAGCATCGAGAATCAACAAATATAAGGAATTACATGTTCCGTATAACCAATGGGAATTTCTCCGGCTTTCAACTCCCAGACTCTTCCATTCTCTTCCAATTTCGGCACTTTCTTGGACCATATGTCGAACAAACGTCTGATCCAGGCTTGCGTACGTATTAAACGGAGTCACAAGGAAATCTCGTCGCGTCTATTAAAGCCGTTGCGTGGGGATAAAGCTGCTGCAAAACTATGAAAAATATTGAAAAATGTTTTTAATGTTATAAGAAATGCTCATTTTTTCAAAAATGGATAGGAAATGTACGAGTTCATAATTTCAAAAATGAAATTAATACGCATTTTGGAGAATGATGATGAGTTGTGAAATCTATTAGAGTTTCTGATAAAATAGTGTAAATTTACCTGTTATGGTGAAGAAGTATGTAGATATTAGTTAATAATCAGTTATATAGAGCTCAAAATTTGTCAAATAATAGTAAAAATGAAATTAAAATTATAGGGATGGCGGAGTGTGCACCCTCCGTCTCCATCTTAAGAAATAAGCAACCGTTATAATGAAAACATTAGTTTGTAGAATGATACCTTGGCGCATGTTTTTAGAATTGAATCCAAGTTAAATAAATCTATTAAATTAGGAAAAGATAAATGAGATACTTTAGATCAATGTAACGTAGTTCATAAAATCACCTGTAATTGTGGTAGGACTTATGTAGGAGAAACGAAACGCCCGCTACGCATTAGATTAAGAGAACATGAAAATAACATCAACCATGTAGACAAAAATCATAAAGTTATAGCTAAACATTTGATTCAATGCCATTAGGGGATCCAATAGCCATTAAATGGGATGAAGTTGAAATCCTCTATATTGAACCTAACTATTATAAGCGTGCCTTTGCGGAAATGGTTTTCATTAAAAAAGAAGGCGAAAACTGTCTCAACAAAGTAACTGATTTACATCTCTTCCATGAATCTTACAACATGATTTTTGATTCTTTATGTTGAAGTCTACTTCTATAACGCGTCTGATTATATCTATCTACGTTTTTCTATTATTTTATACCACTTCGATTTTTATATTACTTCGATTTTCATATCATTTAATTGTTACAAAGTTATTATTATTCTTCCATATATCTTCCAGAAGGTTTAATACGCATGCGCCAAGGTATCATTCTGCAAACTAATGTTCCCATTATAACGGTTGCTCATTTCTTAGGATGGAGACGGAGGGTGCACTCTCCACCAGTCGGAGCACTTCTCTTTTCGTTGAAGTCCTTTCGCCGAATAATAAACTCCCTTCTACTTTCTGAAAATCTGTTTTGAAAGTGAAGAAATCACTGTCGGGTCCTCAATTATACCTCGCACTTTTTGTGAGTTTCCTTCGTTAAAATCCCATCCACTTCCAGATGGTGCAAGAGCATCGCGTGGCAATGTCTGTAATAATTCTGTTGAATTGAACATCCAGGTGCACATCGCGAATCCGCCCTGTAAATGAACGAATGCGACGTCACGAGCTTTCTTGATCGCCTCTTTCGTAGTATTCACGCTGTCCGAATAGTCAACCATGTAGTGTCTCTCTATAATTGCTCTGCATGCATCCGGGTAGGCTTCTTGAAATTCTTTAGTATTTGTGTTTCTCATTTCATGGTCGATAAAAAGCGAACAGATGGCACCAAATATCATTGTTTCTATAAGCAATACAATAAATTTGCCAGTTTTCTCATCTTGTTTCGAATAGCGTTAACTATCCTAATCTTCTTTTCGAATTCCCACTTGCGGGAAAATTTCTTTCAAATCTCCGTAAATTGCTATTAATACTTTTCGGAACATAAACAGCACTGTCACCGAAGAATCTAAAAAATCTGAACCTTTCAACAGTCGATCGTTCAAAAAAACTCCGTGACTCTTGGCCGCTGCGTCAAACACCAAGCGAGGCTTCGTGGGTTTGTGCGGGTGAATCATCGCGAAGTGGGGAAGGTACCAAGTTCTCGGGCTTGTGTAAGCTGCCTCCTCTTCCATCAGCCGTCGCGCGTACCCCTTCTTCTCGTAGTCACTGAGTTTTTCTAGGTAGATGTTTCCAAACTCAGGATCTTTTGCTAATTTTCTTTCAATCCTGGAAAATGTTCCCTCTGCACTTCTTTAGCTTTTCAGTAAATTTGCTTTATCAGTCCGCCAGAGAGACCGACTTCTCAGCGATTTCCTATGCGTTTGCTGTTCTCTCTCGTATTTCCATTGCTTTTTTTTCTTAGGAAGAGCAAAGCGTTTCTTTAGTGGGGGAAACTCCGAAAGATTCCGTTGTCCGAAAATCCTTCAATGGATCGTGAAGCTACAGGTCATCCTGTTTTCGATAAAAGGATAACGTGAAATAGCTGTTCACTCTGTCCGTGTCATATTTTCCGTGTATCGTCCAACCTAGCTTTGTGAAGGACACGACTGGAGCCCCTGACATTCCGGTGATGGTTTGAATAATCTTTATTAGGTGCTTATGGTCCATTCCTATTAGAATTTGACGTCGTGCATTTCTCAGATCGGCTATATCAACATTTTACAAGTGAAGCCATTTCTCATTATCAGCCATCACCGTCTGAGCGGGCAATGATGATTCTCGCACGGTGTGTACATCGGTTAGTTTGTATTTCTTACCAGTTTGTCCTTGAACGTGTAGATTGACTAGCCTGGATGTTTGATCCTTGAGTTCTATATCATCAGTGATCCATTGCGAATTGAAAGGCTCATTCGGTTCATTTAATCTCAATTCAGTTCACAACTTCTTTTCCGTTGGCGTTGGCAGGTTCTGTAGCTTAGGACGAACTAGGTTCAGGTTTGAAGAAGCCAGGTTGCAAAGCACTGCTTTATGACTTTCTGCGGTCATAATGTAGCATTCGATGGTGTTTCTACTTACACCCGTCTTTACAGCACGCATTCCGGTTGCAGTCCTTCTTCGTATCTTTCGTTGAGAAACAACAGAAACACGCCTTAGCTTTCGTCACCCATTTCCAGCCTTCTTTGACGGTCAACTTTTTAAATGGTGGGCGTTTCTCGAATTTATGTGCCTTAGAACAATGAGCGGCCATCGCCTCTCTCTCGTCTCCGTTTTAGACCGCTAACACACGCTTATTTTTATCTCTCTTATGTGTAGGACGTTCGTCGATCCCAATCGCAGCATTTGCACGCTCTTCAAGCTACTTACAAAATAGATCTATCGTCGTTTCATTTCGATTCTGTGCTACAACTTCACCCTATCTATTTCTCAGCCCATTGGACAGATTTTCTATCAATAGTTTTAGAAGATAAGAATCCATGAGACTTGAAGAGTGGAGAGATTCTACTGTAGTCACCAGGTTTGATACCGCATCGGCAAATTTGATCAGTCATTGATTCATCATCTCTGACATTAGGCATCCTAGTAATTTGGCTTGTCAGTTTGTCGGTTATATATATTGGATGACTAAAAGGTCTCTCTATTGTTATTATACTTTCTCCACGTTCGTAAGTCCTAGCGACGCTCTGACTACTTCCAGTGCTTCTCCTTTCAAACATTTTTGTAGTCGAAGTATATTCTCTCTCGGTGAAAATCCGCATTCTCTGGTAGATTCACGAAAACTGCCTATAAAGAATTGCCAATCTGCTGGGTTGCCATCAAAGGCTGGCAAGTCTTTGTCAATGGCTTGCCTTGCCATATACGAGTATTTGCTAGTCACTGTCACTTCTGCCACCAATATATTTGTCGGTATTTCTATCTTCTCCGAGTCACTATTTGTCACATTCTTCTATTTTCCAGCACAATTATCAGTTGCACTGTTCACGAGTATATGAGAACTCTCGCACATATATTTCAATTTCTCCACGTGTCTCACGTATACCGCGAACAAAGCACGCACTTTTCTTAATGCACAATATCCGCTCTTGCACTTATTTCACGGGGGGCTTAGGCGACCGCCAGACGGAATTCATGTGCCTACCGATGGGCATTTTGACCACGGGACAGAATTCATGTGCACCTGATCATGAGATACACCCACTCACGGTTACTTCAGGGACATGAGTGTGGTGCTAATAGATTTAGCACATGTAGGTCTTAGTTACTTCTTCCACTTAATACCCAAAATGATCATTTTGAACCTGACTTAAAGAACACGAGTATCTACTAAACTGGAAATGGACATGAGGGCTTTTTTGATACGAACGTACACATATGATTATAAGAAAGTCGATATGTGATGATTACGAGAGTCACTGATGTCGAAATCTGAAATTCTGCATGTAGCAGTCGGGAAAAACGACAACCTTTTTTGCCGCCTATCATTAACCGATGTATTTTATGTTCCTGATGGATGAGTCGGTCATCGTCATCCTGGCGTTCAATTACGTGAAAGTGGAACGAAAGTGAAGTTAGGGTGCATACTTAGATCAAGGTTGGGGGGAGGTCAGACACCCTGCGTAAATTTTTCTAC
>JAUMHM010000050.1:9176767-9195973 GCA_032362435.1 Melikaiella ostensackeni | reverse complement strand
CGATTGAAACCCGAAACACCTCCTTTCATCATTTTTATAACTATTACTAAAATTCAATTAAATATGATAAATAATGGTTTTTTAACAAACATAAGTATTTACACATTTTTGAAAGTTTGCTAATTTCTTGCACTAAGTTTGATCCCAGGGTACAATTTGGGGAAATAGTTCTAAAAATATGTTAACAACTTACAAAAATACTATGGAAACTTATCTTTGAAATGAGTCCAAGAACTTTAAAAAACGTTAATTATTTCCAGAGTTAATCCAATTTTTCGAAAACATCGTAATTTTATGTTCTTTGGCAATATCTTTTTACAAAAATGACAATTTACCTTCAACTTGGGCTTATTAGACGCACAATTTTATTACCTTACGCAATATTATGAGGAAAAAAAAATTCATGCTGATATTATTGCAACTTATTGTTGCACTTTAACAAAAGCTGCAAAAGCAGGCGTGGAGGTCATTTCCGCCAGTAGTGTACTTCCGTTAACTGAGAAGTGAATAAAAAAAACGAGTATTGCATGTTTTGATTAATAATTCTTGTTTTATAATCAAATTTACTACAATCTCACCATTTCTACATTATAATTTATTTCAAGTTTTCACTCGCCTATAACAAATATTCATATTTATTTATTTTTACAACCTATTCATTGCAATTTACAACTGCACTTTCGACAAACAATTGTTAGAACAAGTTTCAAACTTTGAATTTCTAATTCAAAAATTAAGAATTCATTAATTAACCAACCTGAATGAGCTGAGTATCACTGTAATTAAAAAAACATATGTGTCTATTAAATTAAAATTATATAGATTAAGCAATTCGGAAAGACTTTAACTTTGAATTTCGGGCATCCTCAGATTTGAAAGGCTTTCAATTAAAAAATATTAATATAAGTGAATCAGTTGTTTGATAATAATGTATTCTATCTCAAATTTAGAGCCATATTAAAAATTGAAAGCACTTAGAAATTGAAAATGTCCCATTTACTTGCTTTTAAATTGTTTATTCTTGTCAACTTGGAAGCCTAAAAGTTGTTACTTTCTGCCTAATTTGAATTCATTTAAAATGAAATGCTTCAAAGTATCATATGGTTTTAGTTGTTTCGAAAAGCGCTTTCTCACATTTTGAATATTTTTAAATTGTGATTTGCTTTCAAATTATATCAGTTTTAAAATTGCATAAAATTTTTTTGTTTCCGATAACTTTTTCATAAGGGATTAAAAATGATTATTATTTTAAATAACTAAATTTTGTTTGCAACCAGTCACGGTTCCGTTGAAATGACTTTAACCCAAAGGTGAGAACACCAAGAATGTTTCTCTCATTTTGTATCTGGGATGTCTTACGACTATTTTTTTATAAAAAACAAAATCTTCGCCGCAGCAGTTTTTGAAAAAAAATCCATATTTAATTTCAAAAAATATAAATACTCATTTTTTCTCGAAAACGAAATGAGATATGAAAAAATTTAAGAAAGAAAAATTGTTCCTTGTAAAATTACTACAAAAAGACCTCCTTTAAAATTTTTATTCTGACTTCGATATCTTGAAAATTTTTAAAATGTTATCAGTTTATAATAAAAACTTTGTAGTGTTAAAAAACATGTGGATATGAGTACACTCCTAGCTGTTTACGCAAAGTAATTATATCGAGAACAAGAAATAAGAAATTTATGATGAAATCCAAAAGTCAAGTTCTTCAAGAAAACGAAGTAATATTAAAAATTATTAAGGGAGTCTTTTTGCAGCAATTTTTTCAAGGAACAATTTGGCTGTCTTAACTTTTTTTTTATATCTCGCTTCGTTTTCCAAGAAACTGGGTATTTCGGTTTTTTGAAGTTAAAAATGGATTTTTTTTAAAAACGACTCCAGCGAAAATTTTGTTTTTGTCTCAAAATAGAAGTAAGACATCCGAGATACAAAACCAAGAGAAACATTCTTAGTGTTTGCACCTTTGATTTGAATAAGTCATTCCAACGGAACCCACAGTGGGGCAGAATCTTCAAAACACGGCCAAAAGTCCTATTTATTAAGTTTACCATATAAACTTAAAATTCTTAAAATTACATTCTAGTATAACCAGTCAATCATGTCGTACAATATTTTTAATTAGCATTATTTTTTAACACGTTTTTTAGCCACAGAAAGACGACCGTATAATAGTTATGTATTCACAGATTTTCTATCACCAGTTTCAACACCTTTACACTCAATATTAACATAAAGAAAATGATTAAAAATTCAAGCGACTATGATGTAATTCAAAAGAATTTGAGTGAACTGAACCACATTAAAAATTAACAAAGTTTCCATTGAATTGAAACATTGAAAAAAGATGGACATGTTTTCATTGAAAGAATTAAGTAAAATGGGAGTGAGCAGAATTCAGGGCGAATTTAACAGAATTTAAGTAAATTGAAAAAAAATTTTTTTGTAAAGTAAAAAAAAACAATGGATCAAATAAAATTCGACTGCATTTAGAAAAGGTAAAGAAAGATAAGAAGAATTCGAGGGAATTTATAAAAATTCAAGTAAATTGAAAACAATTCAAAAATATTTTTTAAATTCATAGAATTCATTAAGTTTGGGGTTAATTTAGAAAAATTCAAGGGAACTGGAGAAAATGCAAGAGAATTCAAGAAAATTCGATGAAATTCATATAACTTCAAGATGAATATAAAAGAATCCACGGTGAATTCAAAATAATTCATGTGAATGCAAAAAAATGTTAACATCTGAAAAAATGCCATTGAATTCAGATGAATGGGAGTGAACAGAAATCTGTAAATTTAACAAGAATTCTAGGTGAAACTGAAAGTCTTCAGGGTGAATTTAAAAAAATTAAAAACGTAAAAGGATCCATTGAATTCAGTGGATTTGAAGGGATTCCCAAAGAATTGAAAGGAATTCAAAAGAATTCAAGAAAATTCAGAAATGGGTATAGACCTGAATTCAACAGTGGTTAAACCTCGGGTTCTCTGTTATAATTTATTGTATGAAAAGTGACCATAGTGATTTTATTTTTAAAAAGTGACTAAAAAGTGATTTGAGAAAAAAAATGCCTAAAAGTTACTGTGTGCAAGCCCTGCGCATCCGCAATTTTGGATTTTGCATTTTTAATACAGAATTTGGAATCAGCGACCTGAAAAACATATAACTGCCTTTTCGTTACATTTTGATTAGTTTAGGACGTTTGGCAGCATTTTGTGGATTCTTCCTCACTGTGGAACCGTGCAGTGTTCTTTTAACTTCGAGTCATATCAAACATTTAGAAATATAAATTATTTAAAATTGAAAGAACACGGTCACTCTTCTCTAACATTATATTAGATAATCCTATAATCAACAAAACATTAATTTATATTATGCATGCAGTGTGCTGAAAATTCAAAACAGATTTTTCACAACCAAAATGAATAAAGTGAAAAAGAAAGAAAAAAATATTTAAAACAATAAAAATCCACCAACGAAAGTCAAATAATCATACAAATACATTTACACAAAATTTAACGAAAGAAATCAATAAAATATGAAGAATATATAGAGCATATACCCAGAGTTTGGAGGTTATGTTTCCCCGTGGATATGCCGAATTCACCGCATTGAGCTGTCAGATTTGACGTTGACCTTGCCGACCTTGCCATATTTTTTACACCAAATTCTTCTCCAAATTTTACCGAACAAACATAATTAAAAATAACGCGTATGGAATGAGGTAATCACTGAATTTATCTAATATTTCGACTGACAGCCAACCCATTTGTGTAAAATAGAAGAACACAATAAGGAATAAGATAATTAAAACAGCTGTTAAAACAAGTAAAAAGGGAAACGATGGGTTGCTATCAGGATTATCAGTATCCTGTTCGCGATGCAATCTTATCAACCGAGCATAATCGATAAAATGCATTAAATTATATTATTATAGTAGGCATTCCAGTTTACAGATTCCGCTAGCATCCAGCTAATTTTCTTGCATATTTCAAAAGGTTTCGAAACTGGCCACGAGATGTCGCTGAAATCGGATGACTGGAGCAATGCATTTTTTTGTAAAATTGTGAAGTGCGAATTAGGAGATGGCTGAAGTTTTAAGTTTGGCTTCGTGAATTTAAGCTTTGACAGACCGATGCTTCTCAAAAACAGTATTTTTTTAGAGGCGTCTGCGTTCGAGAGGCGTTTGATGAATTTTTTTATTCAGAAGACAGATAGTAGAAACGTGTATTTAATCGAAAAAAACGGTCGCATACGGCTTGCGAGTGTCCTGAGATTTTTTGGCGTTTCCACGAATTTTGTTCGCAATCTTTGACGAATCTTGACAATTGAAGGATTCGGGTAAGTGATTTAATATTAATTTTAAATACCATTCTGAAGCTTGAGTCAGATTTGAAGGCTTCATTCGTTCCTTTCCAGGAAAAGATATGAGAACCCTTTGAATTGCTTTCTCTGCTTTTATGTAATGGAGAGAATCTGAGAGAATCGCAAATTCAGCTGATAATTTTTTGTAGAAGTAGCCATGGGAGAAAACGAGAAAGAATTTGTCCTGCAATGGGATGGACATGCAGGATATGTTACAGAAAGATTTAGCGGATTGCTTGCACGACAAGCGCTTGTCGATGTGACACTTATTTGCGAAGAACAAAAGTTACGAGTCCATAAGCTGGTTTTAGCATCATGCAGTTTGTATTTCGAGGTATGTTACTTTTTCTATATCATCCGTTCTGAAAAGATTAGGTTTCACATTTTTCTGGACTTTGTTGTTTGTATTATCATAATCTATTAAAAACTTTAGACTCGAGAGAACGATATAGATCAAGTAGTTTTATATTAAGCATCGGCCCTCGAGTCCCTGCGTTTCCCAAATGTTTGTTACTGAAAAGAGTTTTTTTCAGGCTTGAAATCACTTTTTCGATTACCAATTTACTAATACCAAGGTGAAAGGTGACAGAGATACGTTAAGGTTGTTGCTAGTCTTTATCTGTAAAGTTATACAAATTCTATGACTTGTGTTACTTTATCCCTATTTTAGTATCTCTAGTTCATCGCCGTAACTTTCACACTTATACTGACATTGATTTAGGGTGAGACTCCAAAAATAGATGGTGGGACAAGCAAAATGGTTCATGTGCAATCAAAAATCAGTTTTTCCTAATCCACAACTCAACCTTGTCTAGTTACAGAAAAATTTTTTCTGACTCCTTGCAATACGTCTTACAGTTAATGCCAAAAAAAGGAGAGTTCTTCGATCTTCAAACGATACTAGATAAATTCCTATCATTTCATAAAATTTATAAACTTAAGGAAAAAAAAGTCGTTTCCTATTTAATTTTGTTTCAGTGTAAGAAAACAAAACTTTTCCAGTCTCGTTTTGGAATAAAAAACGTGACAAAGATCTCGTCCAACGTTACGTACAATTTAAACCCAGTAATTTAGTTTCCAAAACTGAAATTCAGTTCATACTTTAGTTTTCTTTAAAGTTGAGAAATTTTGCTTTTTATAACAAATCCAAAGTGGGAAAAATTTCGTTCATTATTGCTAGCAAAGCCAAATTGGAGGCAACACTTTGATGAGGTTCTTACAGCGTAAACAAAGTAATCAAGAGTTTCTTCCAATTTTTTAAAAGTGAAACGAAAGTTATTTCTTGTTATTTCTTGCATTCTGATGACAGCAAGAAAGCAAATTTTATATTTTCTGACTATCAGAGAATGCAAGATTTGCTGCTCCAAATCTTTAACAGAGAAGTTGTGGCTATTTTTATATTTTTAGTTAAATCATCAGGATGATTCTTTTTAGATGTTCTTATTGCATTTTCTTCCACTTGTTTTGCTTTTTCCTCATTTTTATCTAGTACTAATAATTACACATCCTTGAATTTTTTATTTTATGTCACAGAATTAATAATTTTAGGTGACCTGTTTAAAAATTGAGCTTTGCAATTTAAAACCTTTAAAATGTATAATTTAATGATTTCAAATTGAAAACATTTAGGAAATATTACTAACTGAAACCTTGTAAATTACACAATTACAAGTAAAAAGCTGAAAAATATACAATTTGAAATTTCAACCTTGAATGATTAAACAACTTGGAATTGAAATCCTTCAACAATCTAGAAATTTATTTGAAATTGAAAGTTGAAACAGTTAAGTAATTCAACACCAAAAACGTTTTCAAATTGAATCATTTAAATTCGAGTATTAAAAATTGAACAATTCGAAATTTCAATTTAGAATTAAAAATTCATGGTGTTTAAATGACTGAACATTTGAATAATTGTTGAAAGCCTTTATAATATTGGACAAGTTTTTTATTGAATACGTTACTTTTAAATAAGGCTAATAAACTCTTATGTATCGTTTGTACTGAGTTTGCAAGTTTATTTTCAATAATAATTGACAAAAACGTTCCTTACAAAAAAAAGGGACCTGAGTAAAATTTCTGCTAAGATCCTTCATCTTTGATCGCGTTTTTGAATGGAAAATTCAACACCTTGGAGTCTTCAGGCTTAAGGCTTTAAATAAGGCTAATAAACTCTTATGTATCGTTTTTATTGAGTTTACAAGTTTATGGAAAATTCAACACCTTGGAGTTTTCAGGCTTAGAGAAATGTTTATTTAACATTATTATCATCAGTTTTCTTAGAAAAATGCTAAGAATTGATTTTTAAATTTAACTTATGGTCCAGCTAGTTCCAGAAAGTCGTAAACCAAAAAATAATGCAACTACAATCTAACATGAATTCTTTCTTACTGTAAATAGCTTAAAGCTTATGACGTTTTAAATTTGTTATAAATCATTTTTAACTCATATGTCACTCAGTATTTCCGTCGAGAAGGAAAGTCTAAACCTAATTTCTAATATTTAATAGTTACACGTTTTTGAAGCGCACTGCGTGAGTTACTCAAGTCTTTTTAGCAGCTGTCGAATTTCTTTTTTGTCTATACAGTATAAATTGTCTTCTCTCTTGGACTTTCTGGAATCAACTGAACGTTCTGATTCTTAGATTCAAAAGAGTGACATATGTAGGTCCCAAACACTACTTTTCACGATAGGGAAGTATTTATAATTTTAGAAAACTACTTTTAAACTGAAATAAATAAATGTTCGAAACTATTTGATTACATTTCCAGGTCATATTAAATTAAATTTTGATTCTTTTTATTAGGAAATGTTGGAACAAGATCTTGGACAAGAGCCAATCATAGTACTCAAAGATTTGAACTTTGAGGTATTAAAAGCAATGGTCGAGTTTATGTACTGCGGTGAAACTACTATCTCTCAAAAATATTTACCCTCTCTACTCATAGCAGCAAGACTCTTCAAAGTAAGACATTTTTCTTTTGAATCATCCACTTTATCAATTTCAATTTCATAGTCAATCTTAGAATTGAAATTTAATAAATTAGATTCAGAATAAATTAAAATTTTAAATTCCTCTTTAACATTCAAATTTAACTACAAAATTCTTGAAAATAAAAAAAAACAAGAATCTAACAATAAAATTTAGACAACACACTCATAAATGTCTCCATTCAAATCACAAAAACTAAAATAAAAAAAGAGGAAGGGAAAGGAAGGCAAACTCCTAATCCCCAGTCAAGGTTTCGGTGTTTAATCAACACCCTTTTCAAGGCAATAAAAACAAAATTTTCAGCATGCCAAAACCCATAAGGAAACGCGGATGTTCTCCTCATGAGACCTGGTTTTTTAAATTTGAATGGAGACATTTAAGAGTGTGTTGTCTACATTTGATCGTTAGATTCTTGTTTTTTTTTTTAATTTCCAAGAATTTCATAGTACAATATTGCAATGCTAATCAAAAACTTATTTTACAGGTAAACGAACTTGAATTTATAGCCAAGCAGATCTCGAAATCTCAAGAAGTCACCGAGGATGGTTCTAACAGCGATAAGGGATTCGAGGAGGTTAGCGAATGTTCAGAGTTTAATAATAAGTTAGTGGAAGTTGACAGCGATTGCGAAGAAATAATTCCCGACACACAAAACAACAATCAACTTCATCCCTTCGATGAAAAAGACATTAGTGATACCGAGTCTGAAAAGGGCCCTTCAGTAGAATGCTGTAGTGTAAGCAATGATTCGGAGCAAGAATTCGAACACACACTCTATGAAGATCCCAGTATTACGAATGAAACCCAAAATCTTTCCGAACCTCTCCGAGTTTCTCCCACTAATTCCTGCAGAATGAATGGACCCGCGGAGGATGAAGAGGTAGAGTGTATCTCTAAACTCATGCAGATAGATCAATCTTTGCATTTAAACGGTAACGAATCTGTGATGGATAGCAAAGATTGCAATGCCCCTGAAGGCAAAACCATGCTTTACGAACAGTGCTGTGATTTCTTAAACGACGAGTGCAGAAAGTCACCGTCGATATCATGCCCTCGTCAACCAAAAGAGACTGACGAAAGATACTCATCCGATAGCACGGACGTGGAAAGCAGAGTTGGTCAGTGCTTGAAAGTTTACACCCACAAAAAGCGCAAAAGTATGAACAAAATAAGGAATCACTTGCTGCAGATCAACGAACTTCTGCCGGAATTGCCAACTACGAAAAGCATAGATCTACTAAACGACTCTTCAAGTGACGAAACTTCTCTCAACTTGGAGAATTCAGAGTACGTTTCGAATCTAACAAGTGAGAATATTCAATCCATCGTAGGCTGTACGCTAAACGAATTCAATATGGTAGATAGCGATAGCGAAATGAACGTATGTACCGGATTCTTTCCCAGTAACGATAAAAATTACGTTGTAGATAGTCACAAAGAAATTAGAAAAGTAGAAGACTTCTTTTCAGGATTCGAGAACGATCATTTGACCAAGCCACCAATTCTTCGAAGAAGCGTACGTTTAAGTCAGCAAGAGTCTGAGGAATCAACCGAGGATAATCTTTTCGCTCTGGCGAACACGAAGACACACAAAATTCGGATTATCGGCAGGGATCGTTCGGTCAACAACATAAACATATTTGCCAAAAGAAAACGCAAGCGACACTCAGAGCGTCGAGTTCAAGATCTCAGAACGACTCCCACACAAAACAGAAAACACACTCGACCTCTACGTAGAACATCTAAGCTTGGTAAGTACAGATCCAAAACACGACTATCGCCCAAAATTGAAAAGGAGAAGTTGAAAACTTTGGAGAAGTCGAAAGAAGAGAATTCGGAGAGAGATCAAGTAGAAAATCACACAGCGCGATCAGTACAGTTAAATACAATAGCGACTGTGAATAGAGCATTATGGGGAGACATGACGGATGTTTCCGAGGAAAATAATAGCAAGGATCTTGAAGAATGTTCTCCAAGCATGGAAATTCCATTCGCAGTCGGTTTACTGCCTTTGAGAGCGGCGCTTGAAAAAATGCAAGCGATGCCAGATTACCAACCGAGGAAAACGAGATCTTCAGCTGCCCCTATTAAGCAGGATGTTAATAATTTAAAGCGGAAGAACAACCATTTAGAAATAACTAACGGTACAAAAAAACACGTCAACAGCGAGAGTATAGTTAAGGAAAATGCCAAAACTGTTTGTCACATTGAAATTAGAACTGCCGCACAGTGCGCACGAAGCAGAAAGAGGTCATTATCAGACAATTCTAGTGTGCAACCAACTGCCGTGATAGATAGGCAGTAGCATGTTGATTCCCTATAATGCCCTTAATTTTCAATTTTTCGAGTATTCAAGGGCAGGGCGCATTCTGACTTGTTTTTCAATCTTAAAACTTTCATATTTCTTGAAACTGCTCTCTTGTTGCAATAATGACACGAAATTTTATTTTATCTATATATAATATTGTGTAAATATGTAATTTTATTACGGATAGTAATTGTACATTTTTTAGGAAGGCTCAAGTTTTTTCAGGTGACTTCTTTAAAATTTACATAATATTCCAAGAATCAAATTTTTAATGTATGAAAAAGTAGGTTTGGACTGTTTTAACGTTGTTTTAAATGAAATTTGAACAGTATTTGCGAATTACTCGAAAAGGATCTAGTTAGGGTTCAAAAATGAGAAAGTAAACTTACTTAGAAAGTCTTGAGTTTCATATTAAGGATGTTCACTAGCTCTTTCATCTCAGATTTTTAAAATATTTTATAAAATCTAGGAAAGTGGAAAGATTCAACTAAGAAATTCTTGAGAAAAAAAAATAATCTAGCGATCAAATTTGGTTAATACACTCTTAAATATGTCCATTCAAATTGAAAAAAAGTTTTTTTGATTGTGATGGATAAAAATAAAAAAAGACGAGAGAAAAAAAGAAGGAAGAGGATTTCGAGGTTGCCTTATTTTTCTTTTCTCTTTATTTATTTTATTTTATTTTTTTAATTGAATTGAAACATTAAGAGTGTGTTGTCCGAATTTGATCATTAGATTCTTGTTTTTTTTTTCAATTTCCAAGATTTTAATTTCTTAAATTTTAATAGAAACATTGTTAAGTATAACCAATTTAAAAATACAAATTTAGGTGCAATGTACAAAAATATAGTTGAATGAGCAATTGTTATTTGTTAGTATCTTTCTGAGATTTTCTTTTACTTCAGAACAAAAAATCATAATTTTGATTCAATCTTCATATTTGGTGGCTTATTTTGTTCTTTAAAATATTTGAAATTCTGTTCGGATAAATTTGATTATAAATAAACTAGCTAGGTAGGTAGCTAGGTATTATGTAATTATTTAATTAATTAGCAGTTTGTTTAATGTAAATTTGACTTCGTTTTAATAAGAACCATCAAAATAGAACTATAATATATCAAAGAACAAAATAATTTATGACTGATGAAGTTTGAATCAAAATTTCGATTTTTTATTAAAGCGAAAGAAAAAAATACAAAGTCTGAAGAAAGGGGACATTCAATAAATACGTAACGCGTAACATGGGGGGGGGGGGTTCCTCTATGTATTTTCTGCGTAAAGCTGCCTTATATATTTATTCTTCATTAAAACTTAGTAAATTTTATGTTACTAAATAGGCGTCTGCAAAAATACCCGAAACTTCGGGACGGGTTGACATTTTTCGGGTCAAAATAAATTGTTTATTGTTTCGGGTTTTTTTTATATCCTCGTAATTAAATAAATATAATAATTATCAGGTTAGTCGCTGATCATGGAAAACCTGGAAATCAGAGAATAGTCAGGGAATTTCGTTGGTCAGATAAAGTCAGGGATTTTGAAAAAGAAAAGCTTGCAAATATCAGGAAATTTCCATATCTAACAGGAACTTTAAATGTCAAGAATAATAAATTACAAATCTTTTGATTTTACATGATTTTTTTTATTCCAAACATAAAAGAATCTGTCTTTATTAAAAATCATATAGAAATATTTTTTTCTGAATTGTGCACAGATTTCTCTTTTAAAATTTGTCATGTTTAACAGTGTGACTGATTCTCTCGATTTTCAGTGCCGTATTTACAGCAGAGGGTTAAGGCCATGGCCTGAGACCTAAATCCGGCTCTATTGATTTTATAAATTATTTTGAAGATTATTGAATATTGAGGTGTGAGAGCTATTGATGCGTAATTTACTTTGAAAGTCTGGGTTAATAATAACGAAGAGTTACTACAAAAGTCAATTCAGAAGTAACGTTTTCAGTACCTTCATTACTTGCAACGAGTTATTCCCCATTGCTGGATTTGAATAATTCGAAAATTAACGAATGCGTCACTCAAATTTTCAAGAAGTGTTCAACCTATCTTGAGTCCTTAGAGAAATTTTGATGTGAAAATCTGTGATTTCAAATTTTTGCATATTGTTATCTGCTATGGTATGTGGGCCTAGTGATTCGGTCCTTAGTTTCCATTTTCGTCAAAACCCAAATCAATCGATGCAATTTGAATTTTTATTTTTGAAATTAAAGGAATTTAAGCACTTGATTGATTTCCTTAGGGTTGCACTATTTCTTAAATGCATTTATCGTTTTTTTTCTAATTCATAATTTAATTCATAATTTAATTTGTATTTTTATTTGTAAAGATCGAGATTCCCTGTTATTTCAAATACATTAATTATGCATATTGCATATAAAATAGTCGTATTAATATTGAGACAAGGGAAAGATGATCCTTCGATCAGATTCTGTAGGGAAATATTGATATCTAATGAAAAACGTCTAGCTCTGTGTCGTCGGTAATGTGATCTTCACATGCAATAACTTTTTATGTTTTTTAACTGCGTTTTGTTTAATTAATTACGTAACTCCACAAAATGTAATTAGAACAGTTTCGCAAAGCTGTAATGCAACGTACAGTGTTAGTTAATCATTGACTAAAAACTCAATTAAAAATGTCGTACTTTGTCGATCAAAAGTCTGAACTTTGCATCTCTAAACATTGGCATGATTTAAAGCTTTCGGGATAAATTTGTACTTCAGCAGGCCCCTACGAATGTTATTGTTACATAGATTTTATTAAAGCTAGTTCGTTATATAAAGCAACCGAATGTTGCGTTATTAAACACCAATTTTTACGAACAATGTCGTTCTTCAGTTAGCTTTGAAGTTTAAAATAGGCTTGAAAATAATGTGTGAACATACTTAGCAAACTTCACTTCTCTCTAAGAATTTATAGTAAGCGTACTAAATTTCTCGTCTGTTGATAAGGGATGCTACAAATTAAGAACGGTTGAGATGCCATTTTACAAACAACCGTACGATACTCTTGGCTCAGAAAATGGTAGCTGTACATACGTCAATATTTTTTTAAATAAAGGTTTATATCGATAAATTATTTATTTGTGAATCTTACTTCTAACGAAAAAGAACGTTGTAAATATTTTATCATAAGTAATTTAATATTAGAAATAAGCGTTGACTAAAATTAAACAGGGTGTCGGTTACATGCAGAAAGTCAGTGAAAGGCAGAGATGATATAATTTGTGCCGGTAGAAGGAGTATATAATGTGTATGCATATATTTTGCTGTTCAACACCGATGGGAAGCCGCGGTCCGACGCAGCACAGCTATAGAGCAATCAATGAGCGTATATTGATCTCGCGAATTCTACACCTTCAGGGGCGGATTATTCAAACGCACAATGGATTGTAGTGCGTTTGCGCATACATGTTACTCAATCTTGTGCGCAAATTTAAAAGAAAACGACCATTAGGGACGGACAATTGTAAACGCCTCAACAGTATAGATATAATCATTCCACAAATTTAGAACAACCAATCAGCTTCATAATGAAAACAATTATTTCAAAAAATTAATAAAGGTGAAAATATCTTTTATACTCAAGGCTGCCACAAAGTCACTTTTTTACGATAAAGTCACTATTGTCACTTTTCTAAATGAAAATATCACGTTAGTCATTTTTCTTTCAATAAATTAAAACAGAGAAATAAGGTCTATACCTATTTCTGGAATTTCTTGAATTCCTTTGAATTCTTTCCAATTCACCCTGGATTCTTCTAAATTCATCTTGAATTCGCATGAATTTCATAGAATTCCATTGAATTCATCTTTTACTCCAATGTTACTGAAATCAATGGAATATTTTGGATTTTTTTTCAATTCATTTGAATTCATTTGGACAATTTTTATTAATTTATCCTGAATTCTTTTAAATTGTTTTGAATTCTTTGTAATTCCCTTGAATTTTTTCGAATTCAACCTGAATGTTTTGGGATTCTCTGGAATTCTACTGAATTCAATAGATTTTTTTTTATTTCATTGAATTCAGCTTAAAATCTTTTAAACTCACCTTGAATTCTTATGAATTTTATCAAAGTCTCTTGAATTCCCTTCAATTCTTCTGAATCCACTCCATTTTTATTGAAATCAATAGAATATTTTGGACGTTTTTCAATTCATTTGAATTGAAAGAGAATTCACCCTGACCTCTTATTAATTTTTTCTAAATTCTTTTTAATTCTTTGCAATTCTCTTAAATTTTTTCGAATTCACCCTGATTTTTTTTTAGTTCTTCTAAGTTCACTCAATTCAATGGATTTTTTTTAGTTTTTCTTTAGCTGTATTAAATTCACCATGAAGTCTTTTAAACTCACCCTTAATTCTTATGAATTTCATCAAAGTCTCTTGAATTCTTCTAAATTCATTCCAATTTTACTGAAATCAATGAAATATTTTGGATTTTGGGATTTCCTTCAATTAATTTGAATTCTGCATTCACTCAATTCAATGGATTGTTTTTTTAGTGTCATTGAATTCACCCTGAAGTCTTTTAAACTCACCTTGAATTCTTATGAAAATTATCAAAGTCTCTTAAATTCCCTTAAATTAGCTAAAATCACTGAAAATTTACTGAAATCAATGGAACATTTTTTATTTTTTAGTGATCCATCTGGAATTCACCGTAAACTATTATTAATTTATCCTGAATTCTTTAGAAAAATTGAATTCTTTGGAAATCTCTTGAGTTTTTTTCGAATTCACCATTAATTCTTTCGAATTTTTCTAAATTCACTCACTTCTACTCAATTAAATTGATTTTTTTTAGTTTTAATAAATTCACCCTGAATTTTTTAAGCTTACCTTGAATTCTTATGAATTTCATCAAAGTCTCTTGAATTCTTCTAAATTCACTCGAATTTTACTGGAAGCAATGGAATATTTTGGATTTTTTAATTTTCTTTAATTAATTTGAATTCTCTTGAATTGTTCTGCATTCAAAAAATTCTACTCAATGGATTTTTTTTAGTTTCATTGAATTCACCCTGAAGTCTTTTAAACTCACCTTGAATTCTTATGAATTTCATCAAATTGTCTTAAATTCAGCTAAAATTACTGAAATTGATGGAACAGTTTTGATTTTTTAGTAATTCACGTGGAATTCACCGTATACTCTTATTATTGTACCCTGAATTCTTTTTTTCCCTTTTATTGAATTCGCCCTGAAATATTTTTAACTCACCTTGAATTATTATGAATGTCATCAAAGTCTCTTCAATTCCCTTAAATTCTTCTAAATTCACTCAAATTTTACTGAAATGAAAGGAATATTTTAGATTTCTTTCAATTAATTTGAATTCTTTTGAATTCACACATCTCTACTCAATTCAATTGATTTTTTTTAGTTTTATTAAATTCATCATGAATTTTTTAAGCTCACCTTGAATTGTTATGAATTTCATCAAAGTGTCTTGAATTCCCTTGAATTCTTCCAAATTCACTCCAATTTAACTGAAGTCAATGGAAAATTTTACATTTTTTACAATTGATTTGAATTCATTTGGAATTCGCCCTGACCTCTTATTAGTTCATCCTGAATTCTTTTGAATTTTTTGGAATGCTTTTAAATTTTTTCAAATTCACTATGTTTTTTTTATTTCTTCTAAATTCACTCAATTCTACTCAATCCAATGGATTTTTTTTATCCTTATTGAATTCACCCTGAAGTTTTTAAAATTCATCTTGAGTTCTTATGAATTTCGTCAAAGTCTCTTGAATTCTTCTAAATTCACTCCAATTTTAGTTTTACTGAAATCAATGGAATATTTTGGATTTTCTTTCAATTAATTTGAATTCTTCTGAATTAACCCTGAATTAAAAAAAAAATTAACTTGAATTGTTTTGAATTCAATCTGAATGTTTATCCTGAATCCCTTTGAATTCTCTTGGATTCGAAGGAATTTAATCGAATTCTCTTGAATTTCCTTGAATTCTTCTTAATTCACGCCAATGTTACTGAAATAAATGGAATATTTCAGATTTTTTAAAAATCATTTGAATTTATTTGGGATTCACCCTGACCCCTTATCAATTTATCCTTACTATTTTTCATTCTTTGGCATTGTCTGGAATTTTTTCGAATCGACCTTGAATTATTTGAAATTCTCTTGAATTTTTTCGAATTTACCCTGAATCCTTTTGAGTTCTTCTAAACTCACTCAATTCTACTGCATTCAACGGATTTTCTTCAATTCTTTTAAGTTTTATTTAATTCACCCTAAAGTCTTCTGAAGTCACCTTGAATTGAAATGAATTTCATCAGAGTCTCTTGAATTCCCTTGAATTCTTCTAAATTCACTACAATTTAATTGAAATCATTAGAATATTTTAGATTTTTTTCATTTCATTTGAATTTTCTTAAATTTACCATGAATTTTATTAAATTTGACTTGAATTGCACATTTAGTCACTTTTTGGGTCAGAAATTAGTCACTTTTGGTGACTTTGGTTTAAATAGGTCACTTTTTTCAGTTTTCTTAACTAAATTAGGCTGTGGCAGCCCTGCCTATATTAAATGTTGATTCTAGAAGAAACTATATTTTTTTGCCGCCACATTTTTTTACGAGAAAATCCAATCACTTGAAATATGAACTGTTCAACTGTAAATATAAATTAATTAATGATTTTTGAAACTGGCCCGTAGTTTGAGTATTAAAAATTCAAAAATAATTGATTTTACAAGACAATTCTGAATCTGTCCAAAATTAAACAATTTACAGATTTTAACGTTGAAAATGGAACTGTTTCAATTCGAAAGCCTTAGTAGTTAAAGAAATGTAAACGTCCAATTGAAACTTTTTAAATTATTTTCAAGTTACTAGATTCATAATTAAAGGCTTTTATTCAATTTCAATTCCTGTTTAAATATTGTTTCAATCTCAAATATTCCATTTTTAATCCATTCGATTTAAAATTTTTTATAATCTGAATAATAATAAGAAAAATAATATGAATAATTTTTTTTTACAATTTGTTCATTAAAAAAATGAAAGCAATTGTGTTATTTAATTTTTTTACCGAATTTCAAAACGAACATTTTTGTTTTCTTTTACATTTTATTGAATTTGAAAAGAGGAAATTAAATTTTTTAGTTTTTGTTGACCTGTCAGAGGGACATTTTATATTTTCAAGATTTTTGTCGAGTTGGAAAGAAGGAAATTTTGGTTTTCAATATTTTATGAATTGGAAGAAGGATAATTTCTTATTTTTAAGATTTTTATCGAGTTGGAAGGGAGGAAATTTTGTTTTTTAATTTTTTTTTCATTGGAAGAGACACATTTGTTTATTTTTAAGATTTTTATAGAGTTGGAAGAGACGCCATTTTTGTCATTCCTTTTTTTCTGATTTGGAAGAGGGAAGTTTTTTCTTTTTAACATTTTTATTTAGTTGAATGAAAAAAAATTTTGTTTTTTAATTTTTTCTGGATTCGAAGAGGAAAATTTTTTTATTTTTAAGATTTTTATACAGTTGGAAGGGACGAAATTTTGGTTTGTATTTTTTTTTCTGAATTGAAAGTGGCCATTATTTCTTCTTAACATTTTGATTAAGTGGATGGGGAGCAAATTTGATATTTTTAACATTCGGACGAAAGGAGGACTTTTTATTTTTAATTTTGTACTGAATTCGAAGAGGGACATACCATATTTTATTTTTAACTTTTTTATTAATGTGAGTTGAAAGGGAGGATCAGTTTAAATTTAGGGCATTGAAAATGATAGCTTGGATTTACATTTTTTAACCAAAAATCTTTGAACTGCTTAATTTATAAAAGCTTAAAATAAAAAATTTGAAGTTCAATCGCAATTCATTTGAAATTGTTCAATTGAAAAGTGTTGAAAGCTTCCATTTTAATATTTTATACGTGTAAATTATTATGCGTTTGATTTCAAAATTTCTGTCTTACAAATTTTTTAAGCTTCAATTTTAAAAGTTTAAAATTCAAAAGAGTTCCACTTTGAGTACTTTAATTAACAGTTCAATTTTAATTACTTCAATTTAAAAAAAAATTAGTTTTAAGAGTTCGAATTTTTTAATTTCAATGACCGTGAAAAATTTGTGTGAACCGGGAAATGACCGGGAATTTTTTTCCTCGATTAAAACAGCCACCCTGAAAATGTCTATGAAAGTTGAAAGAAAACTCTGTAAGCAATTTCGAATATTCTGTTATTAGAAAATAAAGAAAAAAAATACTGATCAAGATGTTTAAATTTGATTAAATTTTCAAGTTTATATTTGGAGCGTACGACGTCGGCATCGATCGAATTAAAGCGATACTCGGATTAAAGACCATTGCTTCAATCTTCATCCAATCGATTTTACTATGTTTGGGGCGTATAAATAATCTTTCAGACTTTGCTTTTAATTTAATTAATTTTCATCCGCTTGCATATTTCTGGTACCAATACAGTTCCAAGCTGGCAGAGTGATTAGATTAGATTTTTTACTCCATGTATATCCTTTTTGGGGTTTTTAAATATCTAAAATCCCCCCTCCAACGGGAAATCGTCAGACATTAAACCTTTTAGCTCAAATCCCTTCCGAAAACTCCCAATTATCTCTACTCTCATAATAAACCTCCTAGAATTGCCTGACGTATTCAATCCTGTGGGTTTTTTAAATCTCTAGAATCCCCTACCGTCTGCAGCCAATTTTTATCAGAAGCGTTCGCATTCGTCTGAACATCTGGTGAGGGGAGTGGAAAACTGCAGAAAACCAAAACTCCTGAGCGCTGACAGTTACCGACAGACGAGTGTGGATATAGGCATTCGATAGCATTGAGTGCCCTCATCCATCCTCGGCGTCAAACCTCCCGCTCGACAGTACTTAAACGCAGGGAAAAAGCACGACTAAGCGAAGATCCCGAACGGTCACCCATCCGAGCACTAACTGCGCCCGTCCGTGCTTAACATTCGGGATCTTGACGAGTCGAGAATCACCACCCAGCTACTGCCGTCAGCCGAATCGGAAGAGTGTGTAAGGTCACAGAAACACTGTCGTTTGTACTCGGAAGCACAAGGAAATTTCGTGAGAGCGATGCTGCTACAATTACAATCAGCACACAGAAGCTACAGCAATTTGAATTTTTATCTCTACCTATGCTCTGTGATTAGTCTCAATTTGAATTAGAGAAGGTGGAGTACATAGGAATTACACGAGTTTGAAAAGTACTACACCTAATACCTGAGTCTTCTTAGGACGGGCTGAAATAGCATGTTTTGATAAAACTGAATTTCATAAAGAATTGATCTATTTATAAATTTAATAATTTCTTTATGATTTTAGAATCTTTGTTAGGAATAAACAATAGGGTGGACGGAAAAAAAAACATTTTTGAATATCGAAAATGGCTAGTGTTGAAAAGTTGCTACGTTTTATTAATTATTTTATTATTATTGCGAGTGTCGCAATATGTTTTTGATGTACAAATTACTAAATTTGTTTTTGATTTCAAATGAAAAAGGAAATTTATTTACTTAAGGCTCT
>JAUMHM010000050.1:9149677-9166036 GCA_032362435.1 Melikaiella ostensackeni | reverse complement strand
TATTTGAAAAAAAATTTATCTTCATAATTTTGTTACTTTTGTAAATAATGATTTTTTCAAATTTTACACTCTTATTATTTTAGCTAACATTGAAAAATGTTTTAAAAATCTGAGAGCTTTCAACTGATAAAAATACATTAGAAAGCCAATGTTAAAGTCTTAAGGAAGCTAAAAAAAAGTGGGAAGTTTTTCAAACAGTCATGTTTGTGCTTTTTCAAATTATTTCTTTCTAGCTTACTTAGAAAAATAGTTTGAACAACTGAAAATTATGTACTGAAAAAATACACTAGAAAAAATTTACAAAAACAATGAATCAAAATCGATCTGCTGGTAAAAATACATTTAAAAACAATTTCATAATAATATGAGCATTTTTCAATTATATTGTTTGTCTATTTTTCAGTTTTTGATCTTCTTGACTTTTTCTTCCTGATATATTTTTATCAATAGAAAGTGCTGAGGTATTTAACGGATTTTTCAAAAGTAGCCAAAAAAAAATTTTTAATACACACATGACTGTACAGTATGTGGAAAAGTTCCTAAAAAAAGATGCTATTATTACTGAGAGGGCACTTTCATGCATTTTATGAGATACTCATTTGATATAAAAAAAGTTCTTAATAATGAATGAAATCCCCTTTTCTCAGAAAATAATCCACTTTTTAACCTAAAATTGAACTACTGAACCGCTGTGATCTCTGCTATTTATTATAGTTCGCTTTTGGGATTTTGAATTATCAAACAGTGATTTTCGAAAAATAATAAAAATTACTCTGTGTGAATTATAAATCCCAAAAATTATAAGTTTTTTATCAAAATAAGAAATTTCCCATGAAAGATGAACTTTAAATTTCTTAAGTCACATACTTTCAGTTGCCTTTGTATTTTTTGTAAATAAGATATATTCCAAAAATTGGATATAAACATTTACACGTTTTGCATTAAAAAATCAACCTTCAAACCATTTTTGACAATGTTATTTTTCAAATGCTGTAATTCGCAATTTCAGCACCTTTGAAAAAATGGATATCATTAATGGATTTTGCGATAAAAGTTTGAAGAAACTTTTTTAATTTCATGACCTGTTTTTTTTCTTCTTTTTGTGAAAAGTTCTATACAATATTGCCGTTTTTCACTAGCATTAAGATAAAATGGATTTTACGATAAAAATTTGAAGTTACTTTTTTAATTTCATGACCAAGTTTTTTCCCGATGAAAGAAAAAATATATAATCAGAAAGTGCATGTTTTAGAGCTTAACTACTTTTATTAGAAACTTTTTTTTCTGCATATTGGTCCAACAACTTTGGATGTTAACATCCATTTGTCATCGATTTATAATTTTTTCAAGCATGTTATTTAAGAAATGAAAAAATAATTTGTTATAGGAAAAACAAACCAAAAATTCAACAATATTTATTATGACAGTCAGTGGGGGTATTATTGACTCTCCACAACGAAGTTTTATGAAATTGTTGATAGAATTTTAGGGTTGCTTACTCAGGAAGTCAACATACGGAATTCAAAGTCCATCTCTATTATTTTTCAATAGTTTTTCATTTCTGTCTTCCTTTGCAAGTCGAAGAGAGTCAGTGGAATTATTCACGGCAATCAACTGCCCAATAAAAATACCATTAAAAATCTTAATTCCATTTTTTTGGAAACTAAATTAAAAAGTATTGAAAAAATATCCTGTCGCTACTTCAAAATAAAAAAAAATCGTTAATATGTAGTTAATTTTTTGAAAATAATTAGCATTAACAGAAATCACCCTTATTATTACATATTAATAAGATAAATACGAAGTATGAACATGTGACATATGTTTGTGTAAAACGTGTAGCGTGGTTTACTCGAGTCATTTTAGAATGGGTTGTATTTGGTCTATTTGATAGTAAGGCTTTTATAGATGGTTTGATGATCTGTTCCTCAACTTTTATGGCCTGCCATTCAATCTGTTAATTAAATTAACAATAGGTACTATTAGAGTATTGTGACCAGAGTCATAAATTCAAGAATTAGAAAAAAAGTTTATCTTTAATGGAAAGAAATTGTGAACAACAAAATTGTTTAATTAATAATAATCAAAGCCTGCTTTACAACAATGAATTATGTCGTTCTTCAGTTATCACTTTTGGTTCATGAAAAATATAAGAAAACAAGTGACTTCTGAAAAACATTATAATGCACTGTTGTACAGACTTCAGCTCTTTTGAGTTAAAAAGTTTTGCACTGTTGTTTTATTACAAAGTTTTCAAAAAAAATAAATAAAAAATTAACAAATCATGCCTCATTTTGTGTATTAAAAAGTTAGCTACGACTTCACCTTACCAGATTTTTTTAAAATAAAAATTTCGGAAATGTTTCAATTGATATTAGTATTAAATATTGGTATTAGAAGTCTGGTACGATGAAGTTGTAGAGAATTGTCAATTTGACAAATAAGTCCTTATTAGAGTGGTTCAAAATAAGTGACTGGATTTTCACAGGTACCGGCAAATGTTTTTAAGGGACTATTTGACCTAGTCTTCGCGACTGACACTGTCAGTCGTGTCAGTCAATGACTGACTTCTGGCGAGCCCAGGTCTAGCCGAAAAGTATTAACGTATTTTTTCGTAGAGTCGATTTTCAACCCAAAAAATGCACTTGCTTCTTTTATGAAGTTTAACACGTAAACATACACCTTTTTTTTAAGTTCAATTTTCCATAAATTATGAACCAATTTATTAAATTTGAAGGTTGTTTGTTCTCATAGATTCAAGATGGATTTTGTCAGCTGTTCGCATTCCAAAAAATATAATGTAACAATTTTACAAGTAAAATTCTGCCAAAATCGCAATATTTGCAGACTTATATCACGCTGTAGTTAAGTTTTTGTGAAGTGAAATTTTTACAGAATATTCTTTGAACATCTCAGAATAAATTTAGAAAAGAACAGTTCAAATAGTCAAAGGTTTACAACAAGCACAGGCGTTTGAAAAATGAGGAAAAACTGATAATTTTATTGTAAGTTCGTCCGTAGCTTGACAGGTGAAGACTTTATGGCGAGTGCAATAAACCAGCGAGTCGAATCCTTTATGAGACTCGAAATACAAACTGACCCAAAAAGAGGTCCGTTGGTTGACAAGTGCAATAAAAAAAAGATATTAGTTACCCGCTTGCAATGAAGAGTGAAGTGCCTTCGCAGGTGGATCCTCAGGGTGGACTCACAGTTTTGTCACTTTAATATTACTTTCACAAGAATCTTGAATCTTTTCTTGGTCTGAAAAATGACTATTAAAAAAAACGTATATTTTTTTCGGCTAGGCTATACATATTTGCCGGCGCCCGTGAATATCCAGTCACTTATTTTGGACCACTCTAGTTCTCATTCATTAAAATCGCATCTTTTTTTGAAAATTTTCCAAAAGAAAGTGCAAAAATATTATTAACCCAAATCAGTTACTTCTAATTCAACTTAAACCTTAAAATATGGGGAAGTTCTTGACGTAAAAAAGTCATGTGGGATGTGGGTGAAAATATTGTTTTGTATAAGTAGGTTGGAGGTTATGGGTACGATCCTGGATTGTTGATAGTGCTGCGCGACGTAACCAATCCTGTGGTCGGAATGTCGGGCAGGCAGTCTAAGATTAGAGTGCGCGGATGCACGGCGTCGATGTGAAAGCGGTTTGTGGGATAATGTGGGGTTTCGAACTGTTCAAGTTCGGACCTGTCGCGTGCCGTAGTCACTACTTGTCGCTCACCGGGTTTTCCGATGCTGCTAAACAAGACGCGGACTCTTGGTCCCCCTTCCTCCCTCCTTTCAATGTTCCCCGTATCGTCGCAAAACTATTCTCCATCCATTTCTCCGCCCCTGCTTCAAATCAGGACAGAACCCCTTCTTCCTCTTCGTCTAACCCGCACCTTTCTCTTTCGCCGATCAATAAAATAGTCCTCCTGCGAAAGCTCTCCCGCTTGTTTGAATTTTAACGTCGCTCTGCTTTGAGCGTGACTCCTTTGGCGCTTCCTCGTCGCGAAATATCTATTATGTATGCTTCCGACACAAAGGGTAGATCTCCAATGAAGTATCTCGTAGAAATCACCAGAGAAAATCGTCTCCAAAATGCTCAATCATCGTTGAAAGCTGCAGGTTGTAGTCGTGTCTGATTTATGCAAATTATTTATTTTTGCTAAATGGTTCCTGATACGTGTTGACTCTCACTGTCTTCTGTCTTGATTTTAGATTGTAAGATATGATTGAGAAGTTTTTTAAGAAATAGCTTGTAAAAGTTGTTTGGATGTAGTTGCGTGCACTGATTGCAGAGCATGAATATCGGTAATCTCGCGACGACCTTGTAGATTCGATTTGTCAGATTACACGCGACCTTTAAACTGTTTCCATGACGATTAAAGTTTTGTTATATTGAGAATTTCGGAGCAGTGATATAATTTTTAGAATATTCCAGTCTTATTGATTTTTACTCATTATAAGCCATACAGTCAAAAAAATATATAATGTACCTAACTAATCTTTTCTTTTTATTTTTAGATCACAGACTTCGTACTCGACAATTGTCGGAGTACGAATATCGTTGGCTTAACAGATGAATATGTGGCTTTGGAAAAGTTGAGTCTGATCAATGTGGGCCTTACGAGTCTCAAAGGCTTCCCTAAGCTCCCAAATCTCAAGAAGGTTTGTGTTATTACCGTATTCTTCTCTTCTAAAGTTGAACTTGCGATTTTGTTGAATCAAATTTAAAAACTTGTTAGTATTTAATTAAGTCTAATGAATTTCAATAATTGTAGCTGGAATTGAGCGACAACCGGATCTCTGGTGGTTTGAATCTTCTTAACACAAGCCCAAAATTGACTCATCTTAACCTCAGTGGGAACAAGATTAAGGACCTGGACACACTAGAGCCTCTAGTGAGTATATATTCCTCTTTCTTACTTATTTCAATGGCAAACACTGAAAAAATACCTCCAAAATGAATGCATTGTCTTTTACAGAAAGAATTCAAAAACTTAAAAAGCTTGGATCTCTTCAACAATGAAGCGACAAATATGGATAATTACAGAGAGAAGGTCTTCAGTCTTATCCCCAGTCTACGATATTTGGATGGGTATGTATACAATAAATTGTTTAATAGTTCAAGCTCGAAGTTTTCTGTGCATATATTTATAATTTGGGCTTTTTAAATAGTTTTGACATCGACGACTGCGAAGTTGATGATAGCGAAGGCGAGGATGATGAAGTTAACGGAAATGATGGAGATGGAGACGGTATCGAGGATGATAGCGAAGAAGGTAGGTCTTGTAATGTAATTGGATATATATTCTATTTTCTTTCACGTATACATATTTCTCTAAATTCATTTTTATGCTTTTATTTTGCAGTGTCTGATGAAGAAGATGACGATGATTTGGATGAAGGTGGTGTAGGGTTGGAGGCCGTATACAAAGATCATGACGTAAGTGAATTTTTGGCTTAATCTTAGTTCACATTTTTAAAATATAATTTTGCTAACTCTTGTGCTTTTAGGAGGAAAGTGATGAGGAAGATTATATGGGAGAGGAGGACGAGGAAGACGACGATGATGATATCGACGAAGATGAGCCAGAGGAAGAAGAAGGTGCGTTTTTCTCCTTATATTTACTTCTGAGATATTTTTGAAAATTTCCCAATTATCGTAATCAGGGTGTCTACCTAATAGGGAATTTTGATTGCCGGGAGAGAGACTTATTGCCGATAATGACGATAATATGTGATACTGTTTGCAATTTTTTCATTTTTTTTTATTTCAAATCTTTGAAATCTTGAAATCCGGTGTACACTCAAACTTGTAAAGTAGTATTTATTTGAAATTGTATATATATTCTTAAATCAAAGAGAGAAATATTTACGTTTTAGAATAAAAATACTAAAACTTATTATTAAAAAATTACGATTTCGAGCAGGAGATTTTGCAAGAGATATCTGTAATTCTGAATTTGAAAAGGGAATTTTTTAAAAGAATGATTGGAGTTTTGACTTTGAACAGGTAATTTTCTAAAAGAATTATAATTCTGAAATTTATCTGAATTTAAAAACAAGTATAATGAAGTATATTTCTGACTTCGAACAGTGCATTGTCGAGAAAAATGATAATTTTTAGTTTGAACAGGAAATTTTCCGGAGCAATATCATATTTTATTCTGAATTGGATCAGACAATTTTCGAAAAAAATATTATAATTCAGATCTGGAACTAGGAATTTTCCATAAATATTATAATTCTGACTTGGAAGAGGGAATTTTTGAGAAGAATTATAATTCTAACTTGAAACAGTGAATTTTCAAAAAGAATTACAGTTTTGACTTGGAACGGAGAGTTTTCGAAAAGGATTCTGATTTGGAACAGGGAATTTCCTAAAAGAATTAAGAGTTAGGATATGGAAATTTTAAGAAGAAGCACAATTCCCAGACCGGAAAAGTGAAAAATTAATGGGAGAATATGAAGAAATGACCAGGAATTTGAAATCATCTGACTGGTAGACGCTCTGTATTCGGCCTAAAAATTCAGTTGAAATATTTCACTAATTATTTTTATCGTCATTGTTTTTTCATCAGTTCATTTGAGAACAATGATCACAATGATATGCATTATTTATTTTGTACCTTAATCCTTACAAGTTACAAGACCCAGACAAAAAAATTTCATGAAAATGTGGGGGAGATAATGTATTGAAATATTAATTACCCTTACGTGAAAATTTGTATAATTAATGAGTGGGTTTTTGCGAAATCAAATCACACAAGGCACCTTCCATGTTTTAAAATTCTTATTTTAAAAAGATTCTTTTTTACTGAAAAAAACTTGGTGTTTCGTAGAATCATCATCTCCAGCCCGAGGCAAAAAGAGAAAACACGAGGATGGTGGGGAACCGGGGAATTAGAGAACCCTGATAAAATTTTCGCTGCTGTTGAATGAGTGTGTAAAATTCGTATAAATAATAACAATGATTGCGCCGCCGAGTGAAAAGCTGGGAATCAAACTTATTGACCGACCAATGACAGTACAGTTAGTGGTGTGATTTTATCAGTAAAAGGAAAAAGAAAGAAAAAAAATGAATCATTGTCTGAGAAACTGTTTGTGAGACAACAATTGATTAAGAACAAGTGAAGATCACGAGAGATGAAAGAACGGAAAAAAGGCATAAATACGGGCCGCATTCCAGCTAGACCCAACACGTTTTAGTTATACTAACGATATTTTATATAGAGTATATAGTTAGAGAATTAGAGGTGTTGCACAGTGTGGACGGGAGTTTGGAATAATGAAGGACTCGGGTGACAGCAGAGTTCTTCACTCGAATGGAGCGCATTTGTCTGTTAGCTCCGGTCGGCCAAAGGCTGGTCATGCTGGAATGCAGCCGTCGTTAAATAAGGTTACATAAGTTACATAAGTTACATAAGTTACATTTTAAATACATTATTATTGTACCATTAAACGAGGAACAACTTTTGTACAGGTTTACGAAATGTCGCTGTGAATTTTAGGACAGAAATTAAAGAGACCAACAAGAAAATAATCTTTGGGTCCAAGGCTTATAAATAGAAAATAGCAGAAGTACTTTGTTAAAAGTATTTTTAAATAGGGGTCAAAGAATTTGTTTCCATGTTCTAAGGGGTAATTTCTGAAATTGTACGTGAGAGTTTGTTTCGTATTCGTCTGTATTGATTGAATACTGATGACGATGTTTACCAAAATCAGTAAACATTGTTATAGCCACTAGAAGGAAAAGATGACTAAACAGAAGTGCAATCGTAATTTTTTTAAAGGTTTTACATTTAGTTATTCGCACACTTACTTGATTTAAGATTTATAAACTGTAAATGTTGAAAAAAATGTTAAATTTTTTTTATAATAATTCCAAAAATAAATAAAAAACAATGTTATGCCACAATCATCTTTATTTTCTGTCTTGAAAGTCACAAAAGCGCTACCATATATCGTATTGAACAATACGAAGGTAATGGATATTGACGATGATGATCATCATTATAATTATTATTAAATTATGATTCTTATGATTTTAAAGAAACAAATGTTTACACATCATGTGCTTTCACAACGATTACGGAATGATAATTAAGAAGTAAGAAGAATTTATACTAGGGCAGACCGACTAAGTATTCGGAAAGAGACCCAGGCGCAAATGAAAAACAAACAGAAGAGGCAGATCAGTAAAATTTAAAACATAGCTAATTGTATGACTGGGACCGTTTGACTAAACTGACTATACCAGTTACAGATAACTTTGACCGTATGAATGGTTGAGAGAAGAATGCAAGTTTAAGAGGATTGGTTTTGTAACAAAAAGAAGAAAACTGAAAACAAAAACAATTGCGGTAGAAGATCAAGGACCTGGCGCGACCTTGCCGCCAGATTGGTTATGGCCTTATCCAATTTTTCCAGGACTAAAAGCAAATTTATATTAGGTACAGTGAGTAAATCAATCTGTAAATTCCATTGCGGTTCGCGCGGAAGGGACGCATTGAGAAATGAATTATAAATAATACTGTAATTATTGATTAATTATTCCACGCGCTTCGCAACACAAAAACTTTTGTCAATTGTGATTTTGGATAGACCATTTAATTAAGAATAAATTTTTGTCCGCCACCTTCGTCAGATACTTTTACGGCCATATATTGTCTGTCTGTTCTGTTGTTAAAGTGAATTTTTATCATAACGTTTGTTTATTTTGAGTAATCTTCATCACAGAATAAGAAAAAATAATTTATTAATAAAACCATTTACAAATCAAGAGTCTGTTGTCTGTACTTAATTGTGGTTGTTACACCTCACCGTTTAGTGGATATTATATCTTGATATTTACTGCTATCTTATATAAATAACTATAGAGAATAATGTATTATTTCCTGTAGCATGTTTCCATGATTTTGTACGAAGCTTGACTTTCTTGTTCATTTATTATAGTTCAGTTCCTAATAAATTATTACAAATGTCACACTTATTTTCTTTATTCAAAATTATACTTGGTGGAGATTTAGAAGTTCCTTCATGTGCGTTATTCAGGTATTTAGGACAAGGAAATATTCTAAATTTTGAAATTTCCGACCTAAGAACAGAAAAGTATTCTGAATTTTGAATTAATAATAAAAGGCAGGATGTAATTTATTTATTTCTCAGCGAAAATAATTCTATATTTACTTTTTGCATGCGGCATGTCACCTTAATTTTTTACTTTTCTAAATATTTTTTTCCCCATTTACTTTTATCATATTCACAGCAAGTGCGATTAATTCCAAATTTTGAAGCCCGAGTTAATCATTTTGAACAAAGCTTTTAAAAGTTCAGCATCTTCTTTTAAAATCCTTAAAGTGAAACCATTTTTAGAATAAAGTTTAGGAGTACGAGCATATCAACTTTGAAGCACCTAAATATAAATAATTTACTGAAAGTGTTTGAAATTGAACAATTGTACGTTTATAAATTTAAATCATTCAAGATAAGACAATTTTATAGGTATTTAAATTGAAAATATAAGCCCTGTAAAAAAAGTGGTTGAAAATTACCACAGTAGTCATGGTAAATAAAGACAATGATTAACGCGGTAATTTTGCAAATAAAAAAGTAAAAATTATAGCTTTAATGTGGTAAATTTCATTTAATTTGTGCTTTTTTACAAATTTTGTTGTCAAGTTACCAGTGATGGGTAGTAACTAGTTTCTCTGAACTAGTTTTTTTGGGGGGGAAACTATCTAGGTAACAATGTTACTTTTGTAAATAAGTAACGCATTGGTAAGAAGTTACATTTTTTTCAGTAACAGTAACTATAAAAATCATTCTCCAGTTATTTTCGAAATATAGTTCACAAATCTTGTACTAAAATCAATTAATTTTATTGATTTTGTAACTATTTTTTTCATTTTCGCTATTCAAGTTGTGGCGGCAGACAGCCATACAGATTTATAGACCAGTATAGGAAAATTGGAATTTTTTCCCATTCTGGAATTCAAAATTTTCTAAAATCTGTAGAAACTCTTTTAGAAAGGGAAAAAGTTAATTTCAGAATAGAATTTCCATTCTTTTTGGTTGAAAATTAATTTTTTTAGCTCAAAATTTAACTTCTCTTTGGTTGAAAATCCAACCATTATATTGGTTGAGAATTCATAATTTGTGGTGCAAGAATAGAAAATCATTCTATTCGGTTGCAGATTCAACTGTTCTGTTGAAAATTCGTCTTTTTGGGTTGAAAATTTAAAAATCAAGTTGATTTTTTATCACTCTTGACTGGAAATTCATCCCTATTACTGAAAATTCGTTTTTTGGTTGAACTCAATTCAATTGTTTTTGATTTAAAATTCAAATCTTTTTTGTTTGAAATATGAACCATTACATTTTACGTTAAGAATTTATCTTTTTTGGTTGAAAATTCAAAACTTGGTTGAAAGTTGAACTACTTTGTTAGAAATTCATCACTTTAGTTGAAAATTACTTTTTTTTGTTGAAAATTCACATTTTTGGGGGTTGAAACTTAATTGTTTTGAAGAAATTTCGCCTTTTTGGCTTGAAATTTCAACCACCTGGTTGATTCTTTTATCTTTTGACTGAAAATTCAACTCTATTGTTGAAAATTTGTTTTTTGGTTAAATCCAACTGTTTTTTTGCTTTATTTAAAATTAAACTGTTTTTTGGTTGAAATATCAACTATTACATTTTTTGTTGAGGATTCATCTTTTCTCGTTGAAAACTAATTTTTTCAATTAAAAATTTAACTATTCCATTTTTGGTTCAAAATTTATCTTTTTTAGTAGAAAATTCACGTACTTCGTTGAAAATTCGTCTTTTCTTAGCAAAAAATTAATCTTCTTGGTTGAAAATTCATCTCTCGTTGAAAGTTTTTCTTTTTTAGTTGAAATTTCATGTATTTTGTCAAAGAGTCATCTCTGGTTACAACTTTAACTATTTTGTTGAAAATTATTTTTTTTTTAAATTAATTTTGAACTGAAAATTTAACTATTCCATTTTTGGTTGAAAATTGATCTTTTTTCAGTTGATATATCAACTATTTGTTGAAAATTTAATGTCTTCTAATTGTAAAACATTTTCTGTTGGATTTAGGATGTTGTAAATCTTTCAGAAGTGGGAGTCGTGACTAGATAAATCTAAAAGAAACACTTTTAGAAAAAAATGAATTTCCAGAGCCATAGAAATTTATAGCCCTTGACAGATAAGAATGAGACTGTGTAAAAATTAAATTTCGATATACATATATATTTCTAAATTACAAAAGTAACTGAGAAAGCAACGAAAGTTACTTTTTCTTCTAAAAGTAACTCAGAAAAAGTTACATTTCGAATCGGTCACGAAAATGATAACTAGTTACTTTTTTTGTGATGCAGCGGTAAACTAGTTCCTTTTAAAAAGGAATTTACCCATCTCTGAATTCAACTTGTTAATGAAAATTGACGTGCAACTCGGCAACGTTGCATAAAGACGCCAATTTGCAGGGAAACCAACTCATTGAGAATTTTAAATGTCAACAAGGGCACCAACATGATAACACGTAAAAAATGAAGTCAAACTGCTTCCAACTTCCGTTCAGGTTGTGAAACCTAACCGTGATGTGTCAATGAAAATTTCAATAGTCATAATTAATTGAATTTATGGCAGCAAAGAGCTATTGTGGAAATGTTTTAGTGAATTTAGTGTATAATTATTCCGTACAAGGAAAACTGAACCGAAAGATAATGATGATATTTTTCCCCGAATCTGAATTTAAAAAAATAATAATAATTTACTTTAGCTTCATAAATATATCTCTTGTCTTGGCAAGAGGTCGTCACGATGGGCGCACTCGAATTGCGCCCGCAGTCAACCACCCTGCCAATCTGAAACTCTGAGTTGCGCCTTCGACTAGCATGAATTGTGCCCAAGGGATCTTCAGGTGCTCCTCCCATGAAAAGGATGTGATTTCAAACTGATATTTGTATTTTCTGTTGCTTTATACAGATAATATATCCTCTATTTTTTAGCTGGGATGTAAAAGTGCAAGATATTTGTGACGCGCTACGAGAAAAAGCACCTAAGCGTCCAAAAATAATTTTTCTGATTATGATCGTTTTAGGTCAAATCAACGTCCCTCTTTCAGATTACGCAGTCCGAATGAATTTTTGTGCAGTCGTTTTTATACAGTAAGCGTTTTTAATCGGCGGTTCGGCGTACATCTAATCGGCTCCTCGCCTCTTCTTTCCCTTCTCTTGTAAAATCTACTCCAGGACGCTTAGGTGCTTTTTCTCGTAGCGCGCCACATTTATTAATTTTTTTGAATTACACAAATATCGTAGACTAGAATTAGTACTTTAAATAATAAAAGTAACAAATTAAGTGAAATTTTTCGATTTTTTGTACGTACTATCGACTTCAGCGATTTGTAACTCTTTTAAAATCAATTTAAAAAATGTTGTATTCTACAGACCGAAATTCGAAAAAAAAAATTGTTTTTTTTTACCTTTATGTCAAATATATTTTTTTTCAAAGAATGATTATAATAAAAATTAACACACGCGACAAATCTCGTATTTTTAGCTTCGCAGAAATTTCCATTCCACCGGTAAACATTTTTTATGATTACTCAGTAATCACGTAATATTTATTCGGGTCCTTGGTTCAGATTTAAAGAGTATGATGTGCTCTCGATTTAATCAATATTTAAAACATTTTTATGAACAATTTACTAGATTTCTCGATGAGTTGAACGCAAGATTTCAAAACGATGATTTTGCTGAAAAAACCTTGGACTTTGAAGCTACATATTTTTTAAATCGTCCAATAAAATAACTTTAACATATGCGGATTCAACACCAGCATGTAAACTTTCAAACAGTTATTCGAATGTCGTAGAATTGGTCTTATGCATAGATATTAAAAAAAAAATCCTTTACTGCGGAATCACTTCTTTTCACCTAATAAATAATATCTTGTGGCAATATATTATCTTTCAGCAACAATTAGTAATGTTATAAACAACTGTTATAGACAAATACACTTATATCGCAGTTTTGAACAAAGAAATTTTTTTTTTTTTTGCAGAGTCATTTCTTTTCATCTGAAGAATAATATCCTGACACAATGGATTGCCATTTAACAAAATAATTATCATTGTTTTTGGAAATTCTTATAAACAAATTTACAGTTTTAGACTTCTTTTACTTATAAGGTTCTTCTTCTCAGCGAAATCACTTACTTTTATCTTAAGAACTATATTTCGCCGAAAAAAATAACCTTATAAGTTAAAAGAGACCAAAAACAGTGATTTTATTCAGAAGAATTGATAACTACAATGTTAATTATCTCTATATGTTCTAAAATAGCAATTTTTTTGATAATAATATTATTCTTGAAATAAAAAGAAGCGACTATCTATGAAAGAAAAATGTTACATGTTCAAAAATTTGATTTTTTTACACCAATTTTCGATAAGATTCACCAGTGTGTTGTTAAATGGCAATTTTTTTTTGTCCAGATATCATAAACATTCTATACGTAGATTTTTATTGAAAAGTTGGCATTTTTGCCTATGGATTTCGCGGTTTAAAGGTATCATTAGTATTCTTGAAGTCAAGGAACAAGTGTTGCGCAATTCAAATATTCCAGGACTACTGAAATGACAACAAAATTCACGAAGAGTATTTTTTTTGTACTATTTCATTTTTTGGCAAACATATTTTCCTAAGATTTTAGTTTTTGAAAAGAAGAGGTTTCCTTAAATTTACGCGATGAATTTTAAAAGTCCCTTCAGAAAGGCGAAAATAAGCATCTTGAAGGCGTCATATTACACCTTAATAGTATCTTAGACTAAACATTTTTAAGAAAATCGTTGTCGAAGGCGGTTCGAATCAGGATTTAAAAAAGAATTTAAAAAGAAAATCACGTCAATTTAAGGACTTAAAGAGTTAAGGAGTTTTTTATGTTTGACGATTTGTAAAAACCACTATAAGCGTAAATAGAATTCTAAAGCACACAGATAGATAATTAATTTATTGAAGATTTACATTACACTTAGTAAGTCAATCGCTAGAAGCCACACACATTTTTTGAGTCACTTGCGCTAGAAATTCCTTTCTGGTTTTTTGTAGGGGCATAAGAGTAACTTTTACACGAAGTCCTATCTCGAAGATAAGGGTTGAGCCCTAAATGTAAATTAGTGACATTTCTCTGATTAGTGGTGAAATTCTTCTCATTCAATTATAGAAAAGTCAATCAGTGAAGGTTAGTCAAAAACTGCAAATTGGACTAGTCGAAATACGAGTATTTACTAGATCCATAGTGGAAAACTATACTAATTGGTCAATGAAAATATATACATTCCTTTTGGGCTGTATACAAATATTTAAACTGTTTGACTTGTTATGTACATATTCTTCTTGCTTGAACTCAATAAATATTTATTATTATATTTGCGAACTGCTATTCAGGTTCCCCTCCCCTAATGGTCGGTGTTCAGACTACAAGGATGGGATCATGGGACTTTATTATTTGACAAAGTTCAAACAACCTATTTCCACGGTCGAGTTCATGTCTTAGAAATTCGTTAATGTTTGGTGTTGAATATGTCAAATTTAACAACAGCACAGGGAAAGCAGTACAGAACTAGATAACCAACAGAATGGGGATTTTGTAAAAGAACGAATTCTGTAAAATCAAAATCACCAATTAAAGATGAAACAAAAGTCCACTCCCGAGCTGAAGTGGTGCTAAATTAAGGCCAACAAATCTTGATAAAAAAAATGTATCCAGGTTCGAGGAAATGGATAGGGAAGTTGAAAATCTGGAAGTGACACTGAGAATTTTGAGATTGAAAATTCATGGGTTTTCACAATAGGTTTTGGATGGCGATTAAAAATCGAATCTTCAATTTTTTACAAAAATCAAAACTTGCTCCCGAGATATGGGGTTGCTGCATGAGAATAAAAAATGTTTGATCCAAACAAATTATTCTGCTCCGAGAAAGTCAAAATTGAAGATCGCAATATCACAGTAAGACAGATATTTTTTTGCCAAAAATCCGAAAAAATAAAAAAAATTTTGTTTTTATTGAATACCCAGATAGCACAACAGTTTGCGTAAAACTTGCCGGAAGTTTGCGACGCAAGGTTCGGAAGCTTACACCGCAAACTTTAGGCAAGTTTGCCACAAGGAAGAAAATGTCCTTCTTACGGCAAGCTTACGAACCAAGCTTGAAGAAAACTTGCCTGGCAAAGTTTTTACTTAATCTGATGCGCAGTACTTTTTTATGGCACCTAGGGCTGCGCAGTAGTTTTTTTCTGTTCTCCCAGTATGCCGCGTTACCTGTATACAATTGTGTATCATATTTTGTATTAAAAAAAAAAAGAATCTTTCCCCGTAAACTTCCTGCAAGTTTTACTCAAACTTACGGTAAGGCGGACATTTCCCTACTTGCGGTAAACTTGCCTTCAGTTTGCGGCGCAAACTTCCGAACCTTACACCGCAAACTTTCGGCAAGTTTGCTGCAAACTGTTATGCTATCTGGGACTTTAGTTTTGTTGCTATAATTTGGAATTTGTGTGAATAAATTTCCAATTAGAGAATAAAATTATCTGAATTTGGGATTTATTCAGAATTTTTTCGCCTATGTCAAAATTCCAATTTTCAGTTGATGAATAAAATATGTACCAAAAAACTGAAATTACTATCAATCTTATCTGTTTTTTATTTTCAGGCAATAATAATATTTTTCTGATCTAACAATTTATAAATTTTATACCTGTTGTTTTCCCTATAAATAACCCCTGATGATATAACAATATTTGCTATGATATTTATTTATCCTCATTGTCAATTTAGCTAATTTTTATTTTCCCGAAATGCCATTCAACATAATTTTTATTCTTCCGAATAAGCACATAACCTGAAATTCATTTAAGTGAAACGCCATCTGTCATAATCAGGTCTGGGTACTTAATTTACTCTAGGTAATTAACGAGGGTTTCTACAGTAACTTACCAGGTATGTTACCCCTTTAGTTTTCTACACGATGTAAATTCAGACAACATAACCTAGCTTTCGAAACTGAATCATACAGTGACGTCATATCCTGCCGTTAAAATCACTTTCTAGCAGACCATTAACACTTAACATGTAATTCATCGGTTTTCTACAGTTTCTACGTAAACTACGTCATTTATGTATTCACGTAGAAAACCTCGAATGATGCGTCACTTCACAACCCTGGTCATAATTCTCATATCATCGAAACTGCATGTATAAATTTAATTCTTCCTAAAATGGAACACGGCATTCTGATTGGCTGAATAATGCCGCGAAATTGGAATCAGTAAAGTGGTTTTT
>JAUMHM010000050.1:9127581-9141362 GCA_032362435.1 Melikaiella ostensackeni | reverse complement strand
TTATGCGTAGAAAAAAAGGAAAGGAAACTCCATCACCAAATGTTTCTCCTCCCTCATGAGCAAACTTTGAGCTTCACTCGGCGAACAGAGTACATATAGGCTTTTCATGTTCCAATATGGCGCTCCAAGATGGCCATATGCTGGTGGATAAGCATTGGCATCAAAATGCATGGGACAAAACTTTATTTTTTAAATATCTTTGTAGAAAATAATTTTTTACTATAAGGGTATCAGGAAATTAGTTTTTATTTTTCAAGGACAATTTTATGAAATAATAAAATCATTAAAACAAACAATTATCGATTTTATTATTTCAAAAAATGGTCCTTGAAGAATAAAAACTTATTTCCGAGTACACTTATGGTGAAAAATGATTTTCTACAAAGATATTGAAAAAATAAAGTTTATTCCAATGCACTTGGTGCCAATGTTTACGCATCAGCGTATGGCCAAGTATGGCCATCTTGCCAACTCTCGCCCAGTTACGTCACATCGTAAAATACCTAATTCTTTCTTTTAGGATTTACAGCATTACCAACTGAGCTCGTCAAGTGCTTCCCCTTTCGGGAAATTGGCTAATTAAAATTTCAAAATGGCCACCGCGTGTACCGCTGAACTTCCAGTATCCCTTCACACTTCCATAAGTGGACGTCGTTCGCGTTCTGTGAAATCGTGATAAGAAAGCTGCCGGTTCAACGAGTTGAGTTTTGTGTCAAAAAGCGAAGAGCGTCAGAGAGGAGTACTTTTTACATCTACAGTTGGACGTGATATAAAAATGGCTGAGAGTAAGGGTGCGTTGATTGCGAAGACAGTGCAAAAACACGCAGGTAGAGCGAAAGAGAAGGTAAGTGTCTCGCACATTCCAAGGAATTCAACGGTTTAAAACCCCTAAACATTGTAATCTCGCACTTGATATGTCAGGCCCCTTGCAGTCCGCATCAATCAGATGCAATTGCATCTCTCAGTTCCTCTTGTCGTTTTATAGGTTATGAAAATCAATCTTTAAATTTAAAAATCTCAACAAATAGAAATTATGTTTCCAGTCTTGACTTCGGCGGAACTAATCAAAGAGTTGTATTCTCAGCACGACGCACCTTCACAACAAAATTCCAGTGGTGACGTCTATCGTCGGGATAAATTTTCATTCACAACATTAATGTCCACGTCTCGCGGTATATTTCAAGGGCTTTTAAGTGTGTCAAAAAAATCTGACTTGACGTTTCGTCGAGGATAACTTCTTTTTCTTGCTTTAGCTTTTCTTTTTGCTTAATTATTTCTCCTTTTATAATCAGTGATCATCTTTGATTCGGTACAGCACGAATTATGTAACTGGCGAACACGAATCTATTGTACGGCAGAGTTCCATTTAAAATGACAATTACTTATGCAACTCGCGTCATTGCCACAGAGGCTTATTCGCCTGGGTTGTATATTCCTCCTATTCTTATATTACTTCAACAAATGAATGTTCCGGTAAATTAATTACTCCGGCCGGTGATCTTTCATATCATACCTCGTGCTTCGTTATGGCTTATCTCGATTCCTCATTTCCGTAAATCCTGATTAAATCGAAACCCGGGTGTAAGATAATGCTACACTGTAAAAAAAATGGTTGAAAATGATAGTAAACAAGGAAAATACTGATACCAGCGAGTAACGTGGGAATTTTACAAAAAAATAAAAAATAAAATTAAAGCACAGTAAATCCTAGAGATATTTTTAATCTGAATATGGATAAAAACGTTGCAAACAATTGACATCTACAATTATCCGACGTCGGATAATTGTACAACAAAATACGGTCTTTATGTCCATGAAATAGGAGGTATCATTTCCGAAGTATTTTTTCGTCCTGAATTCGAATCCGACCTCCAATTTTTGCCTACGCGTCAGGTTTGTGAATTTTTTTATTTGAAGTTTTTTCGAAAAATTACATATCGCTCTATAAAGGAATGTAAACCATTGTTTTTGGCAACAAGTGATACATGATAACCGAGTTAAATATTAACTCATTCTTATTCAAATAGGGATCATTTTCTTCAATTTTTAACGGAAAAAAAATCTAAAAACCGTCTATAGTTCGAACACTGATCGTTCACAAGTTGCATGCCATAGAAACCATTCCTTTCTGTTCCCTTAAGAGTTGGACGATTTAGGCTTATTCAAGGCGCATAACTGTACTCAAATTCTGTTAAATTTATTGGAATTTCTTGAAAACTGAATTAAAATTGAATTCTAGAAAATTTTAAAGAAATGACCTGAAATCAAGGGTATCTCAGCGAATTCAGGCGGATTCAAGAGAACTTATTCAAGAAAATTCTGAAGAATTTAATGGAATTTTATGAAGTTTAACAAAATTCTAGCGAATTTAGTGGAATTTAGCGGAATTCACGCGAATTCAAGGTAATTGAAGAGAATTTATAGAATTCAAGGTAATTCAAGCGAAATCAAGCTAGTTCCAGAGAATTCAAGGGAATTTTACAGAATTAGAGAGAATTTAAGAGAGTTCGAGGAACTTCAAGCGAATTCGAGAGACTTAAAGCGAATTCCAGAAAATTCAAGCAAATTCGAAGGAATTCAAGTAGATATCAAACATAATTAATTTTTAAAGAAATTTCAACGAATTTAACCGAATTCGAGTACAATTATTCATCTTGAATAAGCATAAATAGTCGAATTATTAATGGAAGAGAAAGGGATGCCTTCTACGAAATGTGTCTTGTGAACAGTCAGTGCTGGAACTATAAATAGGTTTTATATTTTTTCTTCGTTAAAAAACGAATAAAATGACCCCTAGTTAAACAAGAAAGAATTAATATTTAACTCAGCCTATTGTTCTTAAGAAAACCTCTTTTTTTTACGTTTTTATCCGTTTTTTGCGAGTATTTCGAGAACCATTGGAGTTATCGTAAAAGAAAGGTGCGTTTTGGATTCAGCGTTAAAAAATACATCGAAATTATCTATCATTTGTTGTCGAACAAATTTTCTACATTCCTTTAGAGAGCGATATGTATCGGATTCAAATTCAACAAGAAAAACTATTTCGGAAATGACACCTCCCATTTCATGGACATATAGGTCGTATTTTGTTGTATAGTGTAACCTTTATCGGGAGGCGGATTCACAGCCACATTCACATTCACAATTTTATATGTAGTTGTCAATTGTTTTCAACGTTTTTGTCCAACTTTAGATAAAAAATATCTCCGGGGCTCTCTTTGGAAATCTTGTTCAAAGTTACTATAGAACAAAAAAGTCAAAGATTCAGAATCACGAAAAGCAGATCGTGGTAAGATTACACTTTTCACGTTAAAATTTAACTAAATCAGTGATATTCATACGTAAATCGCTGCAAATTCGCAAGAAATTGGTAGAATTACCACGTTTTATCACAGTAAAACATTTACAAACCGATGTGCAGTTTTCAACTACTTTTTTTTACAGTGTAATTTGTGGTATAATTATAGGTGTAAAAATCGTGGCGATTTAATCTTTTTGGTACCAAACATGTGTTGATAGATTGGCTATTGGGCTAAGAAAATCAGGAATTTTTTTAACTGGGTAATGACAGCGAAGTTGTTTGACTGTCATTTTTCTTAATTCTGAGTATTTCCATCTAATTTAATGTCACTTGTTTTAGCTTTTTATATCTTACATAGTCCTTCCCTTCTTCAAAATGTAGGAAGTAAATCTTTCACGTTTGTTAAAAAAGAATTTGTTTTAAACAAAAAACTTTTTATGTATGATATCGATTTAATCATGATATCAGTAAATCATTGGAAAATTAAATTGCTAATTGACTGAAGTTGTGAAATGACATTTTTACCTACTAGAGTTTCCTTCAAATTATCATATTTCCTAGTCATTATTTCCATCATAGGAGCCAAGCCAAGTCTTAAGTTCCATTCTGATTGCCAGGTGGAATTTTTATTAGAGGTGAGGAAATCCTTCACAATGGAGAGATCCCTCTGAAATTTCTCAACTCTCGTATGATTAGGAACTTGACGTACCCGTCTTTCTACGATTGGATGCATATTTAGAGATGGTATAAAATACTTAACTTATTGTTGTGGACGATTACATTATTTGAGTATATGGTCGAGAGGATAGGTGTCTGCACCTTGACAAGACAAGTCTCAAGATTGATTTATCACCCGAAGAGTAACCCATCGTTGGCGCCTGCAGATGCATCCTTTCCTTTCGTTTTCGCTAGCCTCGAACATACATTACGTTCATAACTAGACATTTTGAAGATCTGAGTACTTAAGCTATTTCACATCTTATTTATCTCCTGAAAGAAGTTCTCCAACTTTATTCTATCTTTTATTTAAATGAGAGGTTGCGTGCCAAACAAGTGTTATGTACTTGAGGTGTAAATCTATGCAAAATTCGTGGCGCGAATTACTTCATCTTACTGTTAGTATACACTATACATAGGTATTAGACTGTTATAAAACACCAATATCCACAAGGAAAATATTTCCTATGTTTTGATTTGGCGAGCAAATTTTCGTGAAATGTGCGATTAGAGAGTAAGAAGAGATAAACTGTTAAGGAAGGTCCGAGGAGTCATTAGCGCGGACACTTTAAAGTTTCTCTTGGTTCAAAGTTCAAGAGTTCAGAGAGATTTACATTCTGTTAGAAAAATACGCCGACCACTTGTAGTACTCATAACCTTACAAGGTACCCGTCGTTCGGTCAATAAACTCGCACGTGGATGGAATTAAATATGCAGTCAATTTGTATGCAATCGTACGCAGAAATCATCGTCTACTTCCTCGCATTTATGATCATTAAATGATTCTCAATTTTAATTTAAAAATTTTGTAATATTTTGAACACATGGGAATTTATCCCGAGATTTAAATGATTGTGTATGCTGTAACACGGTCGTGAAATTATTTAGAGGTGTCACAAATCGATGATTCAGAAATTGAAATTCTCTAGAAGTTCTACACCGGAAGGACGATATCATCTCAGCACTTTTGTTCTGAACTATACATTCTCCCTTTAATTCCTTCGCTCTAATCTCTTCCTGCGATCGTCTGACGCACTTTTGTCTCTAATTACTTTTATTATGACTATGAACACGTTTTTTTAAACATTTTTTAGACAGATACACTTACTCAAGATTCATAAAAGCGCGATGCTTAGATTTCTGTGCAAACTTTATTTCATACAATGATGATCAGACTAATTATTATCAATTTCCTTGCATTTGGAGCAACCCTTCTTCTTTTTTATTACTCTTCACATGGATTTAAACTCAATTTAATCCGGGTTACAAAATTGGAAATACAGTGAAACCTCGATAATTCGAACCTCTGTAACACGAATTTTCGATAATTCGAACTTTTTTTCGGCCCCGGCCGAAACTCTGTGTTTCCCATGTTAATATTTCTGGATGAATCGAAGTTCGATAATTCAAATTCCTCGGATAATTCGAAGAATATCATATGCTTCGCCGTGATAACCTCTATAACTCGAAGTACAGCAGTGAGTAACTAATATACATACTTCGAGAATCTCATATTTATAACCTAGGCAATTGCATATGATTGGTCCCTTATTTCTAAAAAACCTACAGACAGTGAGATATTGGTTAGTATAAAGGAACAGGAACTTTTTAGATTTGATGACGAGATTGATGCCGAGGATCAGAATGTAACACGACTAACGAAATTCAGAGATGCTGAATTTGGTTTAGCAATTGCTCGTAGGTTTATTTCTGAACAAAGTGATGTATCAGACAATATCTTCGCTGCTCATTTAGACATGATTGAAAACTTATGCGAGGGAATGAGTTGCATCAAACAGAAGAAAATTACTGACTTTATTAATCAATCTGTTATTGGAAGCATACCAAACGATCCTTTTTAGGTCCACGAAATTTATTTTACGTAGGATCACTTCTTGTTCATTTCATACTTCTTCATAACAGGCATCAATATAAATACAGAAAGAATATTTTCACTTTCCCTGATTCTCTCACCCTTTTAAAATTTCAGTGTGGTCCCGAAGTACTTCGAATTATTGAGCTTTCACTCTAATTAATTTTATTTAGAACAAAAATTACAGTTAAGAAATTTGACCTTGTTCATCAGGAGTTTCTTCGAGTTCTTATAATAAAAAAGAAGCATTTTCTTTAGGGGTTGGTATTCTGTTACTGCAAAAAAAAAAAATTGATAATAAAGTGCCAAGCGCAGACTCAATTATCTCAGGAAAAGGAGATAGGGCGGTATTCCAGACATGAGGAAGTAAACAGGGACGTGTACATATCCTGTTGACGAATGCCGCAATTGATTCAAATACAAGCAGTTGCTGCAACGCGAAAGGAATGGCCGAAGCGTAAACTTTTACCGCTTTAATGTTGCTTTGGCACAGGTTCTTTACTTCTTTCCACCAGTCGATTTTTCTATGACTGCATCACGCTTCAGTGCCGGTGCATATGCGTTTCGATTTTCTTCTGAGAGGCTTCAGTTTGGTTAAAGATAGCTCGGATCTGTCGCAATCCACGCAAAATAACTGTAAATTTGATACTCATTACCGTTAAACGAACACGTTTTAAATTAACTCACTAACCACGATGCATCGTAATTTTGACTAATTACTAATTGAAAGCATTTAGATACAATTATACATAGATTAACTGTAATTCTATTAAATATATCATTATAATTTGAGGAGTTAGAATAATTCAGGGTGACCATTAACGCCATGCTATACTTACCTGATTCCCATTTTACCGACATTTTTTTCGCAACAACTTACGTCCGTACGAATTGAGATATCGAGTTGAAATTTGTGGAAGTTAGTTAAAAGGCACGAAGGAACGTTTGTATGGTTCTAAATTTCTGAAACTACAAAAAAATTTAATTTTCAAAAACTTTTGGAAAATTTTGTTTGGATTTCCATATATTTAGGACTATACAAACGTTCCATAATGCTTTTTATGTAATTTCTCAGATTTTCAACTTGATATCTCAATTCGTGTGGACGTGAGTTGCAGGGTCGGCGGAGTGAAATTCCCCTATAACCCCTATATTTGAGATTTTTGGCAATTTTCTCCCCTTTTTTTTGAAGATGCGATTAGCTTTTCAAATAGAGACCTATAATATTCAAAAACGCGCGCCACATTGTATACTTTTGCAGCCATATGAGAAATTCGCATCTTGAAAAAGTAGAAAATTTAAAGGAAATTCAATTTGAAACTATTCAAACGTGAAGACCTTCACCAAATAATTAATTTAACTGGCAATCTGAGAAAGATTTAAAAGCTTCTATATTATAAGAATACCTTTAATAATATTTCTTTGTCTGAGTTAGCCTTAAACATCTCAATTTCAAAACTTAAAACTTAACATTTTTTCAATAAATATAAATGTATAATATGCACATAATAATAATGTTCTTAATTTTTTTAAAGGTGAGTTTCTCGAAAATCCAGAGGCTGAAAGCCTACCCAATTTAAGAAAGATTATTAAAGCTTCTAAATTTGAATGAATTTTCTTGAAATTAAAAAATTTGCCAGTTGAAAAAATACCAAATTTCAAAGTCTTTGCGATTCAACTTTGTACGTTAAAATTTGAAAGATTTCAAAATGAAAATAAAAAAAAATCGGAGAGGTGTTTTTTGAAAAAAACTCGATTTTTGTATTTAATTACTAAGAAATGAAGATATTTTCATAAGATTATATGGTAAATATTGGTTAAAATGTTTTTAAACAGATTTTTCTAATTAAATGGTCGTCACCCCACGAACATTTTAAGATGAAAATAAAAAAAATCGGAGGGGTGTTTTTTGAGAAAACTTGGTTTTTGTATTTAATTACTAAGAAATGAAGAAATTTTCATAAAATTATATGGTAAATATTTTCAGTTTTATCTTGAAATGTTTGTGGTTGACAAACAACCACATTCAATAAAAAAATCTATTTAAAAAAATTTTAACCAATATTAACCATATAATCTTATGAACATTTTTTCATTTCTCAGTAATTAAACACAAAAATAGACTTTTTTCAAAAAGTGCCGAACCGTGAGAAGCTTTCTCATTATTAAGTAAAGTTTAATGTTTTTGAAACAGGGACATTCTGCTTCCTATAGAAATGTATCAAACAAATTCTAAAATTGTGCAACATTAATATTTCAATTTATGTAAGTTGACTTATTGTTTGTGAGATGCAACTGACGTTACAGTTTTACTTCATATTTTAGTAATCGATTAGATTTCGTCGACGGCAAGTTATACGCTGAAGGGGCAATTATGTCACGTCGAAACCCTACCGATCGTCAGGAAAGAATAGCAATCTTGTTTAAAAACACTTTTGTACTCACGTCAAGTAACGCTACAAAGCATTGAATTTCATGTACAAAAGTATATTAAATCGTCAAAAATAAATATAACATTTTTAGAAGAGAGAAATTTTAATTTAATTTAATTATTATTGGAATTTCTTCTAAAAATGTTCTCCAAAATTCAAAAATAACCACTACGATACTCTTATTTCCTTATTTTATTCACACACTAATATGAATCATTCAAGTTAAATTCAATATTCATTGAACGCAAACGTGTTTTCGTAATGCGTAGGCTTATATCCAAATAACTTTTGCAATGGGTGGGAGGGTATCCCGCCTCTCCGTCCGAAAAATTTAGAGCCTTCATTTTTTGTGCAGATTATGGTTAATATCTTAGCAGAAAAGAATACCACAAATATGGGAGAAAGAACACATTAAAGACTAAGATTTTTTCTATATTAATGCATTTTTAAATTTCCAGTTCATTATTAATAAATTATTTTATGATGAGTGAAAGGTTGAAAAGTACCATTATTTTACTATCATGTGCGAATGATCCAGCTTAAGTTTCTGCTACTTAGTCAAAATGAAATAAAAAAATTTGCCAAAAATGTACGAATGTCTTTGATCTTTTGTGTGATAAACGGTGAAAGTCGAAGTTAAAAATAATCATTTGATATTAAATTAATTACAAAAGAGTATCGAAATATATCTCTGAAACTAGTAAGCAACCTGCATGGTAACCCTTTTCTTCGCTCTATGTAGACTCCGTAAGCAGGATCAGATCTCACTGCTTTTTTGTTAATAAATTAATAACAAACGATTATTTTTGGCTCGGACTTATACCATTTAACCCAGAACCGATCAAAGTAATTCATATATGTTTGAAAAATCTGTATATTTCATTTTTACATATGTTTTCCTGCTGAGATATTCACAATAATCTCTGCAAAAAATGAGGGTTCTATTTTTTGCACGGAGAGTAAATTTGTTCATTTTATGATAGAATGAAACCGGTCTTGTCAAAGAACCGATTAATATTCATTTATATTTTTGGGAATTAGATATTTTCAACAGAGCTTCTATGTCTACAAATAATGAAATCATTCTACTATCTTCTTGGAAATCCCACTCATTCGATTTCTCGACTTATTCATAGAAAAGCGTCGATCCTCAAAAGTATGCCAATTTGATGTTGTTTTGAGTTGCAACAAAAATAAGACAACGGAGAATGAGAATGAAACTAGGATTATGCCACAGTTTTGCACCTAAATTTAGAAAAAATCTTTAATTTAAATTTTAGTTAAAATTTTAGCGTAGTATTTTAGCGTGGTAATAATTTTTTTTGCTTTCAGTGTCGATATTTCTCGAAATTATTATAGTTTATTGAAAAAAAAATAATTGTCTTCTTTTTATAGGCCGTTCAGCAAAAAATCGTCTACCAAATTTTAATTGTCTCGGAGCAGAGTAATTTTTCAAACATTCGTTATTCTATTCAACGTAAATAATTGAAAAATCGATTTTTAATCGCTACCAGAAGCCGATTTTCAAAACCTGTGTAATTGTAACCTTAAAACTTTTAGACGATTTACTCGGAATTGGCTAACTTTTTTTTATCGCAATCCGCAGCCGAGTCTGCTCTAATCTGTGGTGAATGTCACATTGAGATTGTCAACTTCCACATTTATTTCCTCCAAACTGGATAACTTGTTCTGATCAAACTTTTTTGGCCTCAATTTAGAAACACTTCAGCTCGGGAGTGGGCTTTTGTTTTATTTTTAAATGGTGATTTCGATTTTACAGAATATTTCTTCGCTGTCCTACAAAAAATCGGTTTTGTTGGTTATCCAGTTCTGTACTGCCACCCTTCACTTGAAAAAATGATCTCACTGTTTTTAGGGTTTCGTGGGAAACTTATATAATCGGTTGGTCCGTCCATTCTCATTAGCACGCCTAGCGCAAAAACTATTAGGTCTACCGATCTCATCGTTTGCATGAAGGTGTGTTTCGCGTGTCTAGTGGAAGAAAAAATACTGAGCACCCTCAGGAAAATTCTCATGATAGCGTTGCTATGTAAATACGTTAAAATTGAACCCTCGGATCGTAGAAGGGCATACAAAGTCTGATCGTTGGTAGTAGGGGGGCCCGTCTACATTTTTGAAAAAATTTTGGAATTTAAATTTTTCAAACATATATTCTTGTTCAAAAATTAAATGCACATTTTTTTTTCTTTTTCAAAAAAGTTGTAGCTCTGTTTGTTTTCGGAATAATTTCAATAAACACGGATTTTGAAAAATGAAGAAATTCCGTCTTTTTTCACTTTAACTCGCTCTAATTCACAGAATATTTTAAACATTTTTACTTCAAATTTGGGGGTATTATAGTTCAAAGTATACTTGAAGTAATAGAGTAGTTTAAATTTATCGATTATATTATGAAAAATTGTTAATAATGTTTTTCTAGGTAAGTGCACGAAAAAGGTTCCAATATTTTCAATCGCAAAGTCTATCGACGTAAGTTTATGCAATCAAAAACTTCCAGCAGATGAAATGTTCACTAGTATTCATAGAAGTTTCCTGTAATTTAAGGAAGTCTTTTCTCTCTTATAGTGTGATTCGCGATGTGGAATACTTTCGCAATGTATTCGAATTAATTCCTTCATGTCCTTTGTTAATTTCTCGATTCGGTCATTATGTTTCCCTCTTCCATCATCTAGACCCTTCTTATTTATAATCTTTAATTGGACAATCGTTAGCCTTTCAAATCCTACGCATAATACAGTACTGAAGAACTTTTTGCAAGCAGTAATATTTGTCTCGTCCTCAGGAAAATGGTAATTCCATTTTATCAATCTGTGTCGCTCGGAACACTTGAAATTTAATCGATCTGTACATTTCATTGAGCTACCTAATAAAATATTTTGTTTATGGTAGTCACCTAGTCCCCAAAAATCAGAATGAAACTTTTCTTGCTGTGCGATTCCTATTTTCTCATAACACTTTTGCGATGTACAGCAGGATAGGACAGGCTCGAAAGATCTTGATTTAACTACTTTCAGGCTAGTTGATGTATACTCTACGCCCTGAATAATTAAATTTACGTCTTGCATAAACTCATAATAATTTTATAATAAAAAAAAACGAATTCAGCCTTCATGAAATTATATGCTCATTTTTTGTAAATTTGAATAGAGTAACTAATAATGTTATATGAAAAGCATAATAATTTCATTCAAATTTATTGTTTAACAAAATTTAATACCTTGTTCCGCTTTGTTTTTCGAACATTTTTCTTCCAGTTTTCTTCCTTTTTTACTCTTTTCCTACCACGAGGAATGCATTCAGAAGATGTCATTTCAAATCAATCTAAAGTTTATTTCTTCAGGTATATCTCAAAATTTAATACATTTAATAACACTTTTTGAGTCTAAGCTCTTACCCGTACGATGTACGAATCTATTCTGAAGATTTGCATATACAAATTAGTCCAAATTTTCTATCTCTCCCTTTGTAGGACGGAAGGCTTTGTCCATGTTTACAAAAAATTCCAAGAAAAATAGGTAGAAAAAAACGTACAAGAAAAAAAGAGAAAGAAATAAAGCCTAATTATTATATGTTGGGAAACTATGAACTACATACAAAAATAAACCAGTTCATTCTTAATGATATAAATAATTCCTCATATTATTATAAAAAAAACATAGAAATTGATGTTGAAAAATACAATATTTTCCAACTTTCCTAGATGGCCGTGCCTACCCAGCTGAAAGCCGTCTCTGAGTTATGTACACGCAGCGTTGCTAGACAGAATAAAACACTCGTAGATTATTAACACTTTGTTTAATTGAAGTGAAACTTCACAGAAAGCTTCTATGAATTCTAGTGAACATTTCATCCGCTGGAAGTTTTTGATTGCATAAACTTACGTCGATAGACTTTGCGATTGAAAATATTGGAACCTTTTTTGTGCACTTACCTAGAAAAACATTATTAACAATTTTTCATAATGAAACCGATAAATTTAAGCTACTGTATCACTTTAAGTATACTTTGAACTATAATCCCTCCGAATTTAAAATAAAAATGTTCAATATTTTGTGAATTAGAGCGAGTTAAAGTGAAAAAAGACGAAATTTCATTTTTCAAAATCCGTGTTTATTGAAATTATTTCGAAAACGGACAGAGCTGCAACTTTTTTTAGAAGGAAAAAAAGATGCGCATTTAATTTTTGAACAAGAATTTATGTTTGAAAAATTTAAATTCCAAAATGTTTTCAAAAACGTCGACGGGCCCCCCCACTACCAGCGATCAGACTTTGTATGCCCTTCTAGGATCCGAGGGTTCAATTTCGCCAAGTTGATAACTTTATTTCTTTATAAAGAAAATAGGCTTGTGAATTTAGAAATAAATAATTTCGCAAAATTGGCAAGGTTATTTCTTTATAAAGGTAATAGACTTGTGAATTTACAAATAAATAATTTCGCAAAGTTGGTAAGTTTGTTTATTTATAAAGGAAATAGGCTCGTGAATTTGGGAATAAATAATTTTGTATGTAAAGTTCGTAAATTCCTTTATTTATTTATTCATAAAGGACAGAGACGTAGACATCCATAAATAAATAATTTCACACGGTTGGCAAATTTATTTATTTATGAAGGAAATTGAATTATAAAGTTAACAATAAATAATTTGACAGCTTAGGCAATTCATTTGTTTATAAGATGGACTTCAAAATTTGGAAATAAATAATCTCGCAAATTCGGTAAATTTATTTATTGATTCAATTTATTTATTTATTTATTCATAAAGAACAATGACTTATGTTTTTCTGAATAAATAATTTCACAAATTTGGTAAATTTATTTATTCATAAAGGAAAGCGACTTGTGAAGTTAGCAATGAATAATTGTCTAAACTTAGTAAATTTATGTCTTTATAAATGACTTGTGAAATTAGTTAATAACTTTATAAATAGTATTTTACCTTTGTTTTTCTTTAAAAAATAATTTCAGGATGCATGTTCATAACGAAAATTATTAGTTTCTACTTATATATTCCGAAAATTAGTTTTTAGGAAAAAGATGAATTACCGATCGTGATTCTCTGTGTGGTCTGCGATTTTATCGTTTTAGTACAAAAAGTGGCCGCTATCGCCTTGTGAACGCGCTGCGAGCTGGGATTCTCTTGCTTCTTCATCTGTCAAATGCCGTCGCGCAGTTATCAAACATTTCAAAAGTGTTTTTCACTTTTTATTTTCGTTTGAATCGCGAAATTCGTTTTATAATTGTGAAGTTTAGTTCAAGGAAGGATGCTATACAGAGCGATTTTTTTTATTTAGTGTCGGTGTTGTGCTGTAATATATGTCTGAAGTGAAGTGTGTTTGACGCTCGCCATCTCTTTCTCGAGATTTGTCTGCTCGGTGTTGATTTCAACGTTTCAGAAAATGAATATTTTCTATCAAAATATTCATTTTTTCATAAAA
>JAUMHM010000050.1:9043051-9063946 GCA_032362435.1 Melikaiella ostensackeni | reverse complement strand
TCTTCATGATTCTGTTAAAAAACTAAAATTGTATTGTTTATTTAAAGAAAATGAAAACAGAAATTATTGAATTTGATGAGTTTAAAAGAGCCTAAAGTCCAGAATTTTTCTTTATTGCACTTTTGCGTTAACAAATAATGTGAAAAAATTCGTCATTTTTCCAACTTTATTTTTCATCTTTCCGCAAACACTCTTAATAAACTGAGAATCAATGAAAATTAGTACAGTGGCATCTAAGATACAAAATTAATTCATGAAATATTTGAATTAATTTTTATAAATAAATTTCAAAGATGATTCTACGACTCAAATTTTTTTTCAGCAAATCTACTTTGTATTTCACCATTAGTAGCGCACAATAAAAATTATTCTAACCAATCAACATTTTTTTATTTTATAGAGAAATTATGACAACAAAAAAAAACGAATTTTTAACAAAAAGATCAACTTTTAACCAAACAGTTGCATTTTTAACCAAATAGTTAAATTCTCTACCAAAATAGTTGATGAATTTTCAACAATAGAGTTGAATCCTTAATCAAAATAGATTAATTTTCAACCAAAAAGTTCAATTTTCAACCAAAAAAGATGAAATTTCTACAAAATGAGGTGACTTTTCAACCAAAAGTGATTTTTGAGTCAAGAAAGAAAAAAATTCAAACAAATTGTTAAATTTTCAAGACAGAAAGATGAATTTACTACAAAAAAGTTAATTCTCAGCAAGATAGCTTAATTCTCAACCAAAATAGTTGGTGTTTCAACCACAAAAGAGTTTATTTTTGAATCAGGAACAGTTGAATTCATCCAACAAAAACGAATTTTCAACAAAATAGCTTAATTATTTAATTTAATTTTTATTTATATTTTTTATTTATTATTATCATTATTATATAATTATTTAATTATCATTAATTAATTTTCAACAAATGAAAACTACTTTTCGACAAAATAGTTCAATTTTCAACGAAAGAGATGAATGTTCAACGAAAATGATGAATCTTCAAGCAAACAAAAATTAATTCTTAAAAAATTAGTGCAACTTTCAACTCAGTAGTTGAATTTTCTACAAAAAAAATGAATTCTCTACCAAAAATGTAATAGTTGAAATTTCAACCAAAAAAGTATTTCAATTTTAAATCGAGAACGGTTGAATTTATCCAAAAAGAGAAATTTTTAACAAACTAGTTGTACCCTCAATCAGAACAGATTGTAAATTTAAATATTTTGTTGAAACGTCGCTTTTTTGGATTGAAAATTAATCTTCTTGGTTGAAAATTAATCGTTTCGGTTGAAAATACAACTACTTGATTAAAAGTTTAACTACTTTCTTATAAATTATTTTTTGTTAAAGATTTATCATATAAGCTGATAATTCATCTCTTTGGTTGAAAATTTTAATATTTTGTTGAAAATGTGTTTTTTTTGGGGGTGGAAAATTAATCTTTTTGCTTGAGAATTAATTTTTTGGGATGTAGATTCAACTACCTGTTTAAAAATTTAACTCTTTTGTTGAAAATTCACTTTTTTTGCTGAAGATTCATTAGTTTAGTTCAGAATTCAGCTCTTCGTTCGAAAATTAGACTATTTTGTTAAAAATTTGTTTTTTTATTGGTTGAAACTCTTTTTTTTTCCTAACTGAAAATTTAACTATTCCATTTTTGGATAAATATTTATCTTTTTCTCTTGGAAATTCATGTATTTTGTTAAAAATTCGTTCATGAATCAATTTTTTACCTCAGATGCCACTGTACTGATTTTGATTAATGCAGAGTTTATCACAATTGCTAACGGAAAGATAAATAATAAAGTTGTAAGAGTGACAATTTAAAAAAATTTTATTTGTTAATACAGAAGTGCGATAAAGAAAAAAATCAAAAATCGGCTTTAATAATTCTCTCTAAAACTTAGTTAAGAGTATTTTCAAAGAAAAAAAGATCGAAATCGATTAAGAATTCTGGGCTCTAGGCTCTTCCGAAACCAATTTTGACGTTTTGCCCAACAGTGCCGTTTAATTATGAATACGAATCTGAAATTGTTTGGCATTATTTGAAAATTTTAAATAATTCATAAAACTTTAATCTAAAGTTAACAATTTTTTGACTACCAGGACTTTTAGGTTTAAAACTTTCAAAACGTCTCGATTTGAAAATCGTTTAATTTTCAATAGATTTAGAATTTTTCATTTTTAAGTTTTCCCAAAGTCAATTGTTATTAAATTTTAAATATTATAGTTTAATATTTAAAATCTTTGAAAATCGTGAAAATACATTAAAATAAGTAGAAGTCATTTAAAATCCTTGAATATAAATTAAATTAAACTTATTCATTAAAGTTCTCGAAAAAACGTTCCAATCCCCAGAAATCTTTGAAATCTTTGAAGATTCTATAGAAAACTGTCCCTCTTCCAATTTTTGAAATCGATAGGAATCCCTTGAAATTTCATTTTATTTCATTTATTTGCCAAAGTTCTCTAGAAATCCCTTAAAACCGAGTTTTAAATCTTTGGAAATCCTATCAAATTCTTTTAAGTCGCTTGAAATATTTAAAATCCCCTAAAATCTTCGAAACACTTGGAGGTCCTATATAACCCTTAAATCTCGTGAAATTCTTCTCAATTCCTTGAAATGTTTGAAATCTCTTGAAATTCTTTGGAATCTTTTAAAATAACTTGAAATTGTTGAAATCCGATGAAATCCTTTGAAATAAAATTTAATTTTTTCCCAAAGTAGTATGAAAAAGATGGAGAAAAGAAAGAGTGAGAAGTTGGTTTGATTGACTCTTTCTTTTTCTCCCTCTTTTTTCCTTTTTGTTGTAAATTTATTGTACATTTGTCTCTAATGATCCGTAAAAGTGGGTAGTTTCGAAGTCTATATTTGATTCGTGAACTTTTTGGGTGTTTTTTTTTCAGTACACAAAAAATTTCATTGAGAAAATAGATTTTATTTTGATCTTTGAGAAATCCATTTTAAAAAATATTGCGATATATTAGTGACCCAAAAAGAAAACATTTTTTGGCAAAGTCAAAACGCTCTTCAATTTTCTTCATCTGAGATAAAATTGACAGTGAGAAGGAAATTAGAAAAAATATATTTTTTGTTTTATGTTATTTTTGTTCATTTCTCGATTAGCAAACATTTTTCCAGGTCATTAAAACTAAAAAATTCAAAATTTGAAACCTGAAAAACTTTTCGATTCAAATATTGAATACTGAACTACAAAATCAATACATTCAAAGCATCAGAACTCTTCTGAATTTAAAGTATTAAAAATTGAAATTAAAAAAAAGTTCATTAGTCCATTGATCAAACATTTAGTAATGTAAAATTAAAAATTAGAAGCTCTTTATTTCTCAACTACCATTTATTTTGGTGATTCACAAGAGTAATAACAATTAATTTTTTTTCCTCTACAGGTTCGATAGGGTTTTTCATAACCTTCTCATTAATCATAAGCATTTAAAAAAAAATAAACAGTTGACCTTGTAAAATGCGGATCATATTGTTATTTATTCTCAAAAATAAGCATTCGGTATCATTTCTAAATAGAAGCGTTTGAAATTGAATAATTTGCAATTAAAGGTGTTTGAAATTGAAAAATTTTCAATCAGGAGCTCTCAAAATTAAAAAATTTCAGACAAAAATTTTGAAAATTTGACAATTTCATTAAAACGAAATTGAAATTGTATCCTTTTTAATTGAAAGTGTTCAAAATTGAACAATTTGTTTTAAATTGGAGAATCTCGAAATTAAATGATTTCAGATTGAAATTTCGAAAACAGGACAATTTCAAAACGTTCAAAATTGAACAATTTAAAATTGTGAACTTTTGAATTTAAATAATTTTCAGTTCCAAGCGATTAAAATTTGACAATTTCAAATTGTGAACTAAACTGAAAGTTTCAAATTTGAAGCTTCTGAAATTCTAGACTTTATAATTGTTATAACGTTGAAAAATTATAATTTAACATTGAAATTGATTAGAAAATTTTTTCTAAGATCCAAAAATAAATTCAGCGTCATTTTTGCCGTTCAAAATAGAAAAATGTTCTACTATAAAACTTTAAAATTAAATTATTCTAAAGAAACATTCAAAATGAAGTAATTTTAAATGGAAAAACATTATAATTGAAAAAATTTCCACTACGAAACGTTGAAAATTAAACGAGTCTAAACTTTATTTAAAACTAAAAAAATTTTTAATCAACAAGAATTGTGATATTGAAACTTTTTTATAGTCAAACCCTTTAAGATTGCAATTATCTTGAGTAGATTTGATACGTTTAAAGATTGAAAAGTTCCAAATTTTTAATTATATTTTTCACAATTTAGCCATTTAAATTTTAATTGCAAAATTAAAACTTATGAAAGGGAAAAATAGAAAATTCAGCGTTTAACATGAAAATTCAGGACTTAAAATTGTAACCATCCAAAATTATACAAATTATTTAATTACTGAGGTATCAATTTCAGATAGTTCAATTTTCATCTATTTTGATTTTAAACAACAATTTTGATTTTAAACAACACAATTTTGAACTTTTTAATTTCAAATCGTTTAATTTATCATTATTATTCATTCTTGAATGAAATCTTCCGATAAAATATTTTTCATTTTTAAATGATCCATTTTTTAAAATCTTTAACTAAAAATCAGACAATTTTAAGATATCGCATTGAATATTAAAAATAAAATAAAAAAGTATACAAGAAAAGATCGATACGATTCCAATTTGTGAAATTTGTGTGTGTGTGTGTGTTTTTAAAGTTGAGTTTGAAATGCTCAATATTTTGGAACATTTTAAAATAAAAAATGATTCAATTTTGAATGCATATTTCTAAAATCTTCTCGTTTTCAAGGCCTGAATTTGAGAAATTATTTTCTTAATTTTTCATTGTTTTGAATTAATCTGAAGGCATTTAACTTAAAATTGTTTAATCACAAGTCCTTTAAACTCAAAATTGTGCATCTATTAAATCCTTCAATTTGATATTTTACGATTTCGAAGAATTTAAAAAACGAGAAAATTTTGTACGTTCAAAATTGAAACAAACAATTTAGAATATTTAAACTTGAAGTTGTTTAATTTAAAACCGATTTTCAAGACTTTTAATATGAAATTTTGCAATTTTGAAAGATTTAATAGTGAAATTGTCCAGACATTTTTAATATTTGAATCTGAAACTATTATCATTTCGGAACTGTCTATAATTCTATTTAATCTAAAATATTTCAGGGTGGCCTCTAAAAACAAAAAGAAATTTCTGTCATAAATCATTCAAATTCTACTAAATGCCTATTTTTACGAATAAATAGTAAAATATTAATTTTTCAATCTGAAGGTATTCAAGGAAAAAAAACCCAAGCTTTCTTTTATGTAAAAAATACAGAAAAAGAGAACGCTTAACTCAAAAAAGTCAAATTTATATTTGACTGCCAATTTTCACTCTTCCTCTCGGTAAATATATTATGTCCCAACGTCAAAACTTTGTCTTCATAAACTATCATCCAATATTACTTACTTCAAAATCAGACACTTTTTCAAAATGAAACATTCGAAACTTATAATTTTAAAGTAGTATCCTAAGACATTGTGAAATTAGAAATTGGAATCCTCCAGAAATTAAGAAATTTTAAACCAAATATTTTCGAATTTTTCAAGGCCTCCAAAATTAAATAGAGTAATGCATTCAAAACTTTAATTTAAATTCAAATCATACAAATTTTAAAGATGATGCATATTATTAACAGTATCATATCATGTAGTCACAAGTGACATTCAAAATGATTGGATAGATTCTTTTACTAAAAAATGTGATTTCAGTCAAAAAAAAAAAAAAAATGACTGTCATTTTCACCGTTCAAAATTGGAGAATTTTAAATATAAACGTTAAAAATTGTATGATTTCTAATTGGAAGCTTTAAAAATTAAACAATTCCAAACTTCGTTTAAAATTGAAGTATTCCTAAATTATGATCGTGAAATTAAGTCGCACAAATATACAATAAATGTACAGCAAAAAGAAAAAAGAGGGAGAAAAAGAAAGAGTCAATCAAATTAACCTCTCACTTTTTTTTGCTCCGTATTTGTTATACTACTGGGGACCAACACGTTTCGAATCCAATTTAGACTTCCTCATCAGATTATTACCTTTTTCTACTTTGAAAAATGGAATACTCTGAATAGATTGGTTGTAAACCAGCCTACAAGATTATTATAGTTAATATTTTCCACAATGCATAACTTTTCCGCCTAGGCAGACATCTTCATTTGATTTAATATATAATTTCATTTTTCCAAATGTGGTAATTTCATAAAATGATAAATAGAATTTTCATTGTGAGTACAATGATTTTATACAAGATCTTGAAAGAAAAATGACTGTACTACAAATATTATAATTATACGTTCTTCTGTATTATTCTCATATTTATTATTTTGTCGACCCTATGTAATACTATATATCAAGACTAATCTCCTAATCTTATAAAAAATTTCGAAATCACAGCAGTATATTTAAGTTTTGAAAGATCCTCTAAGTCCAAGACACGAATTATAACTACAAAAGCCCAAACATCACTTACTGTTCTTCTCATTTGAATTTAAATTTTAAATACACATTGAAGAACCGGATTTGAATCCCTCATGGAGAAACCTAACGGCACTTGAATTACTATACTCTACGAAAAAACTCAACTTCTCCATTAGTGTGTTCCTTTTTAGTACACAAAAAATTGTCATAAGAAAGATTTCATTTCGATCTTCAAAGTTGGTGAAACCATGTTTTTTCGAAATTGCGATCAAGCTGTTAGTCTGAAAGAAAAGAAAGTTGAATGAGAAATTATTGATATTAGAAAGATTCACAATTTAGTGAAGCGAACGTTGAGATTGGTTTATTACTTTCCATGCAAAGTAATAAAAACGGGCCAAAATGGCCTTTTTTACAATGTGTAATTAGATTTGCAAAAATACATGTACATGTTTAAAAGTCTCTGAAAATATGTCTTTTGGTGTGCTGAAAAGGTGTGTTAAAATTGAGCTCAAAATAATGAACAGTTTGGGAGAAAAGCTATTTGTTATTAAGAGACTGACGGGTTTTCTACGGGAAAAGAACGTGGAACAGCGGTTGCAATGCAATAAAAGTTTTCAATTTTGAATCCCAAAAAGTTTTTCTGTCATGGGCACAAATGATCCAATTTATAATTTTCAAGTTCAGCGATGTCGCTTTTCTATAAAGTTATAAGGTATATTATACTAAACAAAAATTTTATGGAAATAATGATTCAGACAACATAATGATTTAGAAGGCTAAAAACGCTACTTTGCATGAAATTTACCATTTTCACACCGCCTTAATTGCTACAGTCCAAACTTTATGTGAATATTAAATATAAATTCATACATTCAACCTTGTACAAAAAAAACCTAAGAGGCTTTTCTGTGCACTTTGATTTCTGAGGTAGAGTGAAATTTTGAAACGACCTCTATTTTCGCAGTTTCCATGATTTATTTTGAAAGATATTGCTTTTATAAAAAAATTTTTCACAGAGAAATTATGTACTATGGAAAAATACAACTTTTTGTGCACAATATTTTTTCGTGAACTCATTCATTTTCGATAAATTTGAATAAAAATAAAAATCAAGCTAATTTTTCATGATCTTGGTCGAGAAACGATCTATACCTTAAAAAGTATACACTTCAAAGAAAAATATTGTGAATTAAAAATGTAGGTCTCAATAAATTACACATTTGTTCTGAAGAACATTTTTTCATGTAGTCAATAGTTTAAGAGTAACACTAGAAACTGTCTTGACATAAATTTAATGAAAAAATTTTTCATCAAATATACATTCTTTTAACATTAATTAGGAAGCTCTTAAACAATGAAATACTGCTTACAATAAATCTAAAAATTACTTTAGTAATTGTGATATTAGTAAAAATAAAAAAAATACACTTACATTTGAAGCACTAGATGTACTGTTTTCAAGTTTTTGATACAAAATTTTAATCATCTGGAAAAGTTAGCCCAAATTAAAAAAAAAAAAGAAAAATATTTCGATATGTTTATTTGTTCACGAGATTCTTCAACTTGTTGCACTTTAAACGCGCTAATTCAATTTTTACGCGAGCGCCTGTCAGGCGGAAGCAGTTTTCCCCACTCCACCGTAATAGCGTCAGGTCTTGGTCGTAAATTAACCGAAATTATAAACAAAAAAATTACAATTTTTTTCTTTGACAATTTTAATACAATTAGAATAAGTATTCATCTATACTATCTACAAGTTTGAGTTGTGTGTGTTGAAAAATACGGCTGCAATAATTGTTATACAAAATAATTATCTCCCCTCCTAATCAACAAACAGCAAATTTTGTTTTTTAAAATTCATGTAATAATGATAACTTTCAAATGAATCTTACCCCCATTTTCTAATATAAAAATTAGCGAAGCTATTGCATTTGTTTATGAGACAAAAACGTATCCCCTTTTCGCAGCCATTCTTGACCAACTTAACTGGGAAAAATCAATTTTCCCCAAAGTGCCCGTGACAGAACAATTCTTTGGGATTCAAATTTTTCGACTTTTATTGCTTTGCAACCACTGTTCCACGCGTTATTTCCGTTGAAAAACTGTCAGACTCTTAATCACAAAATAGCTTTTCTCCCAAACTGTTTATTATTTTGAGCTCAAATTTTGCACACCTTTTCAGCACACAAAAAAACATATTTTCAGAGTCTTTTAAGCATGTACATCCATTTTTGCGAATCTAACTAAACTCTGTCCCACGAGAGAACATCAGCGGTCGCGCAGTTTTTTCTGTAGAGGGTGTGTACATATTTGTTCCTTCAAATCTGTAGCCAAAAACTGATCAACCAAGGCGTCAACTTCTGTTACTGAAACACATGTTAAATAGACATCTGAAGTTTTTCCTACCTGACTGTGGTCATAAATCTAAGAATGATGAACTTTTTGAAAGAAAAAGGATAAAAAGAAGTGAGCAAGAAAAGAGTGAGAAAGAGAAGAAAGAAAAAGGACAGGTCAAACACTTAAATCCCAGACCCTTTCCAGCAGGGATGCCTTTTCGAGATGTGAGATCGAGTAACTTTGAAGTGAGCAATTCGGAAACATGATTTTCGGAATCTATAAATTTTTAGTTCATGAAAATGCTATTCATTAAAAGGGAGGATAACAAAGCTATAAATTTGAAAAGAGACTTGGCCAAATATAACAGAATTTGGGATGGAATCATAAAATGGATATAATGTAAGCCCTTTTATTGAATGTTTTTGACATCTTTCAAAATTCATTTTGTAATAAGGCAAAAAACACTAATATATGGGAGTCATTCAGAGATTTTTCACCGAAATCGAGATCAAGAGCTTTAAAATGATGAATGAAATATATACTATAAAACTGAACTTGAATATCCATAAATGATTTTTCTTTAATTTTCAGATGTAAATAATATTTACTTATCAAAAATGTTTATACTCAAGTGATATTTTCTTTAATTTTCAGATGTAAATAATAGTTACTAATCAAATTACCCTTTGAAAAAAATCCATACCTGTTATGTTACCTATAAATTATCCCTGATGAGGAAGTCTAAACTGGCTTCGAAACATATTGGGTACCCAGTAGTATAAAAAGGACGAAGAAAAGAAAGAGTGTGAGGATGGTTTTGGTTGACTCTTTCTTTTTTTTCTCTTTTTTTTCTTTCTGTTGTGTACATTTATTGTGCACCTGTCTCTAATGAGCCGAAAAAACGGGTAGTTAAAAAGTCTATTTTTGATTTGTGAAATTTTTGGGTGTTCCTTTTGCTATACAAACAATTTTCATAAGAGAGTAGATTTTATTTCGATCATTAATAAATTTTAAAATAGAGACATTAAACAAGGATTGGTTCCAATCTGCAGGGTTTGCCCATGTATATGTGAAGATCTCTTTTAATTGAGAATTTTGAATATTAACTCAATCTACAAAAAGATATCTATTTTACTCAAAAATTTGTTGAAAAAGAAATACAATTTTCTTCAAATTAGCAATTCTTAGAAATGTGTTATTCGTTCGGATTTTCACCCTTTACACTTGAAAAATTGAATAATCTGAACAGATTGGTTCTAAATCAACCTTTTAACAATAAGAAGTTATTTTTAAAATTCGAGTGCTTGACATTTCAAACTAAATAATTTTTTCAATTGGAAAGTTTTCTTAAAAAATAACATGAATTACGTATATTCATATAACATGAAAAGGATAAAAATAGGATTTTATTTTTAAGAAAACTTTCCAGTTAAAAAAAAAGTTATTAAATTTGAAATGTCAAGCAATCGAATTTTAAGAACTAACTTCATTCATATTGTTATTCCGTTTCGTAAAGGCTAGAAAAGGTATATATTTACGTGATTTTCAAAGTGGTTTTGAATCAAAACTCGACGAGGTCCCATCGAAAAAATTGTTCGGGTCTGTAGAGTTTCGCCATCTAAAGATATTCTGAAATTTTTTAAAGATCGAAATAAAATCTACTTTCTTATGAAAATTTTTTGTGTACTGAAGAAGAACACCCAAAAAGTTCTCAACTGAAAAATAGACTTTGAGACTATCCGCTTTTTCGGCTCATTAGATAGAAATATACAATAAATGTACAAAACAGAAAGAAAAAAAGAGGGAGAAAAAAGAAAGGGTCATCCAAAACCAATTTCACACTCTTTCTTTTCTCCGTCTTTTTTTTACTGATGGGGACCAACATGTTTCGAAGCTAATAAGACTACGGTTGCAATATTGGGAAACAATATCGAAAGGTGTGACATTGACACAATTCACACAAATCTATCTCTGGCCTATGGCCTGAGGGTCAAAGCTCATAAAACAGAATTTCCTTTACAACCAGTTATTTCGAGAATTGGTTCACCCACGAGAAAATTAGAAGAACTCCTTAGTAAAATTATTAAAGAATCAGTTACCCTTTCAGCAAGATCAATTAAACACAGTGCTGCCTTTCTAAAATTAATTGAAAATGTTAAAATACCAACAAATCCCATTTTTGTCTCCTTTGACGTAATACCCATGTTTCCTAGCATTTCATATGAAAGAGTTGAACTTGCTATTGAAAATAGATGGGATATGATCAAACTTCATACTAAGCGTGCGAAAAAAACAATTTCTTGATGCTATTGAACATGTTTTCAATTATGTTTATTTTCAGTTCAATGGTACTTACTATAAACAAATATTTGGAACTCCGATAGGCTCAATCTTGTCCCCAATTATTGCTGAAATTATGATGGGAGATTTGGAAAATGAAGTTTTTAACTAAATTAATTTTGAATTGGACTTTAATGCAAGATGTGTTGATGATTTTGTACTTTCTTTACATGCAGAAAATGGAGATATCCTACTTAATGTATTTAATAGTATGCATCCAAGATTACAGTTTACTGTTGAAATTGAAACAGAAGGTAGATTAAATTTTCTTGATTTGACCTTAATAAAAACGGATGAAAATTATATTATTACTGATTGGCACAGAAAAACTATTTATTCAGGAAGGACACTAAATCTTAATTTTAATCATTCCATTCAAAAGAGAATAGGAGTTGTAAAGAATTTAATTAATGGAGTTCTTAAATTATCTCATCCAAAATTCCATGAAAAGAATATTGAATTGTGCAAACAAATTCTTTTTCTCAACCATTATCCTATTAATTTTATTGACAAACATATGCATAACAGAATTGTTTAAATTAAGAGTAAAGGCAATAATCAGAATAAGAACAATGTACAAGATTACAATAGATTCAATACGGTTGTCCTACCTTATTTTGGAAAAATGTCAAGTACCTTGAAATCATTTTTAGGAAAATTGGGCTTATAGTACATACGATATATAGAGTTCCATTCAAAGCAACTTGATCGTTACATTGGGTAAACACAAATTTGAGAAACTGGAAAAGCAATGTGTAATTTGCAAATTTAAATGTAGACAATGTGATGCCGTTTATATAGGGCAAACAAGGAGGTCATTTAGAACAAGAAAAGATGAACATAAAAAAAATTTGCATAGAAGTGCAAGATATTACTTGGTCCTTAAAAAACATAGACTTACTCACGGGCATGATTTTGATTGGGATGATGTTAAAATTGTGTATCATGAGAGAAATAGGAAAAAGAGAGAGTGCATGGAAATGCTATTTATAAAGAGAGAAGGTAACAAAGCTATTAATTTAAAAAGAGATCTTGCGACACAACAGAATTTGGGATGGAATCATTATTTGGATACAATTCTTCATTTTTGTACCTGTTGTTTTCCTATAAATTATCCCTGATGAGGAAGTCTAAATTGGAGAAAAGAAAGAGGGTAAGGTTAGTTTTGGATGACTCTTCCTTTTTCCTCCCTCTTTTTTCTTTTTGTTTTGTACATTTATTGTACATTTTTCTCTAATGAGCCGAAAAAGCGGGTAGTCTCAAATTCTATTTTTGAGTTGTGAATTTTTTGGGTGTTTTTTTTAGTACACAAAAAATTTTCATATTTTCGATCTTTAAGAAATTTTAAAAGAGAGACATTAAGCAAAGATTTGTTCCAATCTGCAGGGTTGCCTATGAATAATTTAGATTTCTTTCATTGAGGTTATTAATGTTTAACTCAATTTACAAAAAGATATCTATTTTATTTAAACATTGTCCACAAATTTGAGAAAGTAAGTAATTTTTAGAAATATGCCATTCTCTCAACTTTTGATAAAAATTATTAATATCAGGGACATATTTTATAAAAAGTTGAATTTCATTATTTCTACATAATAATGACGGAGAAATATCAAGTTAAAAACTTCAAAATTTGACATTTTGAGGCAAAATTTTGTGATTAATTTTAGTACTAAAATTAGTTCTTAAATTCGACTCTAGGCATATGCCGAAACATTATACGTATATCTCAACATGAAATTTTTTTGAAATCACGTCGCAAAGATGTCTAGACAATCTATTCTGAAATGACCCCTAAGGTAACCTAAAGTTCAACAAAAAGAAAATAAACTAAATTTTAAGAAATCTATAAATATTTTAAAGGCTACTGGACACAAACCGAGAGGGAGGGACTTGAATTGTATTGGTGGATAAGCAATAAATTCGGTTTAGTTTGTAAATCAAATAATATTTGCCCCCCTTTTTTTCAAAAACAGAAAACAGTGAATTTTTCGATGCAGTTGTTTTGCACTCGCTTTTTTTTGAAAAATAAAGTATCGATCCGAGTCTCGGAAACAGTTTAAAGAACCATCCTATCCGATTATATGGTACGGCCGTGGTATGTCGCTGCGGGCATTGATACGGGTTTTAACTTTCCCGAGGCGGAAGGTCGTGGCTGAAGTAACGGGGCACGCGATCTTCCATACAAATTCCATCGACATCAATTTTAAAATGACGATTTTTGCACCTAGAGGTTTTAAGGAACTGATGAATTACATTTCATAGTTTCTTTTCTCATCTATTACTATTTTTATCAAATTAAATATACCTAAAATAAACTTACATGTCAAATGCAAGTTCATTTGCAAAGTATCTCAATGTCTCACGTCTCATTTTACGTGAAAATGAATGGGTTTTGCAAAGTGCATTTTTCACTGTGTACGATAATCAGGTCTCTCGTTTAAACACATAAACGTCTCATTAAACACTTCTTTGGCGAGGCATTGTGTATAGAATACATAGAAGGTCGGAGTACCTCTCACCTTCTTTTGCTACTAAGAGACTCGATAAATAACCTCTTTCCGTAATTTGTCCATGCCATTTTCACTTATTTAGCTAGACAATTTTTTTACTGTCTTATGTCCGAGAGTGCAAAAACATTTGAGACACTGAGAATGACAACTAGGTAAAGCTTAACATTGAAATTTCACAGGAGAAAGAAAAAAAGTTTTCTATGATAGGATTCAGAATAAAAAATGTTGAGAAAATTATAGAAGCAAGTGGTCCTTATAGGCTACACTTTCAAGATTTGATAGTATTTAAAACAAAAATTCCCCTTGACTTAGTTGTCATTATTCTGAAATTTTTGATGATCGAATTGGCTTTGAGGGTCCAATGATTGAATACAATTTAAATTGCTCCAAACGTCTCAATTATTTGAAAGTGCATTTTTTCATGTTTCTCATTTATGAAAAACTTGAATAGTATTTGAAAATAATCTTTTATCATAAAGAAACATCTCACGAAACAGAAAACATGAGTTTAATCCTCTTCATCACCTCTCAGTAAGAGGGTGGAAAAACAAAATGGGCTTTACCTAGTTGTCATTCTGAATGATTTAAAAGTACATTTGTTTGTTTTAAACCTATAAAAGAAACTTTAAAAGTGTTTGAAGATATTTTATTATAAAAAACACACAAAACAGAAAACGTGGGTTTAATCCTCCTGATTATTCTTCTGAGTAAGCACAGTAAAAAAAGGGGATCATTTTTGTTGCAGAGCATTTTACTCTAGCGATCATTTGACTCTAGAGATCATAATGATCTGTTCAATTGGATCATTTTGATCTGCTTTCAGGGTCATATGTCAATATAAGCAAAATGAGCGCCAGTTTTTGGTGTGGATGTAATAACCTAAATATTTTGTCTAAACGCGTGTAAGTGAAACTAAACTTAACAGAAGATACATTCTGTTATCAAGTTTCGTTATTTTTTAACTTTTCAAGTACATTGCACGATCAGAAAGCATGAAAAGCTCGCATAAGAGCTAAAGAACTCCAAGAACGTCGGCCATCTTGGCTTGACTTGATTATACATGAACCTGAATAATCATTATGACTTCAAAAATCGATCATTAATTCCGGCCGATCAAAATGCTCTTGATTTCGGTATGATTTTTGTTGCATATCAAAATGATATTGATTTCCGTATCATTTTGAATATTATTTTTTAATGTGAGAGGGGGAAACAACAAAATGGGCTTTACCCAGTTATACTCATTTCTCCACAGCCACCTTAACTTTAACCACGTTTTTTGGCAGAATGAAAATTTTTTGTTTACATATTTCTAACATTTATCGACTGATATCAATTGCATCTCTGATAAAATTCCAATCTGTAATTTGACTTCTGCATGTGAGTGAACTTATTAATTTATTCGAAGAATCATTCACGTGCTGTTAACTATCTTATCTGTTAACCTGAATCATCGATATATTTATAAAGTTTGAGTGCAGTTTGCATAGATTCTGTTCATAGAAATTTGTATTTCAATATGTACTTCCTTCAGCGTTTTAAACTTTCATGTATAAAGTAGTGATGATTTGGAAATCAAATATATTTTGTTGCTATTAACAGTTTTGAAATGCAAAATTTTATTTTGTACGAAAATTCTTCGATATAAATTTTGCAAAATTATATAGTATATTCAACGAAGGTTTGGCGAGATACTTGGATCAGAACTGACTTTGTGAAGTTTTAAGAAGAAGCGCCACTTGGTTTTCTTAACGCTTGTGTTATTTTATGTCGAAAGAGAAAATTCTGGCATTTTTCCCGTTGGAAACATAACTTCACGGTGCACCGACCCGAAAGATTACACTCATCGTCTTGTACCATTTTTTCTGTTATTTAAGTTTTGTGAAATCCCTTTTTTGAATAGTTAGCACAGTGTTACTTTATAATCAACATATTCTTGATAATTAGTATACAATGGTCATCTTTCAGGTACCACTACTTTTCACTAATCTAAAGTCTACCATGTATCTGCATATTTCAGAATGCCCTACTTTTTCCAATACTTGATATACAGTCACTTAAGTCACTTTTAGTCACTTTTTTCAAAAAAATTCACTATTAGTCACTTTTTTTAAAGGAAAAGGTCACTTGAGTCACATTTATCCGTCTCATTTTAGATTTTATCTAAAAGAAAAAAGAAAATCTAAGTAATTTATTTATGGAATCTATATAATAATCTATATTATGAGAATGTTATTCAATATTAAAACTCAAATTATTTTAATGTATGATTTTCTGGTTTTCTAGTTCCTATTGTAAAGTATCACACTAAATCTGAAGGTATGAATTTGATCTGCAACAAAATCATTCAAGATTGTAACAATCGTTTTTTTCTTTTGTTGATACAAATTTTCGTATCAATTAAATACCTTTGCAGTAAAAAGGATATCTTCAGATTTACTACGGTTGCGGTACAATTAAAAAAAAGTTGTATGCTTATCTGTAATAATATACTCATTATTTTTTGAACTTATTTATCACATAAATGTATTAAATTACTTTATTTTCATTTAGGTGTTTGATTTTCAAAATGCAAAGGTATGGAATAATGGTACATTAATTATGTGCATTATAGAATAGAGGAAATCTCAAATTCTTCAATTTAAAATGAAATTGAATCAAATCAGACGTATTCTACAGTCCTTGAACTTTTATTTAACGTGTGCAAAAGTAATTTTATTCTGAAATAATAAATGAAAATTGTGTTTTAACAACAACTAAAACTTAACTATTTTTCAGCACTTTCCTAGTGTTATTAAAATCGTTGTGTTTAGTTTTTTAAATTAAAAAGTTACCTCATAAGGTTAATTTTTGGTCAGAATTTTCATAGTTGTAGCCCATTTTTCAAGTTTTGATGCTGAAATATGAAAATTTTTGTTTCGAAATTCCTTTTTTTGGTGGTTTTGTTTATTTTTGCGGATAAATGAATGATAGGGAGAAAAATGAAGAAATCCAAGGTTTACAGTATATGTAAATCAGGTCTTTATTTTATCCCCCTGAAAATTTTGCTAAGGTCCTGAACCTTTTTCTACGGAAATATCAATTTTCAAAATAGCCCAAAAGTTTGTTATTTTGAGGTTTGGTTGAACGATTTAATGACTAAGTTGTGGTTGGCTAAATATTTAAAAATTCAATTCTTAAATCAAAAATCCTGAATTTTTTCATTTTTCTCCCTACGAGTTATTCATTCGCAAAAATGAAAAAAGAACCTCGAGTTATAGCTTCAGTCATAATTAATTATTGACAAGTAAAATAATTTGTTCTAATATAGTTTATATATATATATATATATATATATATATTCTAAGTGACTGTAAAAGTTTTTCAATCTTTTGAAATCTCTTAAAATTTGTTGAAATTTTTATGAAACCTTTGAAATGCTCCAGCATTTTCATTATTTTCAAATATTTTCAAAATTTTGAATGTATGTGTTATAAATTCACGTTCGTAAAATTTTATGTTTCTATTTAAAAATATATTTTTATATCTTAAATCATAATTTATTATTGACAAGTAAAAACGATTTATTCTCGGATTCATTAAATTATAAATTAAATATGATTCTTTCCATTAGATTAACGAATCCTTTCTTGTAAATTAAAGTTACAATGTGCCATAATGATAATAAATCGATTGAATATTTTAGAAAGAAAATCATAATTTTAAGAATTTCAAGTTCTAATATATAGTATGCCGTGTTTCTTTTTTTTTTTATAAAAATAGAAATATTCTAAATGACTGAAATCTTTTAAATTTTTTGATATCTCTTGAAATCTCTTGAAATCTGACTAAAAATGAAGCTTACGAGATAAGTTTTTATTTTATAAAACTAAACACAAACTTTTTCGTTAGGCTGTGAAAGTGCTGAAAAATGGTTATGTTTTAGTTGATGTTAAAACACAATTTCCGTTCATTATTTCCCAACAAAGTTACTTTTGCAGTTATTTAAGGACTGCTGAATATCTTTTATTTGATTCAATGAAATTTTTCATTGTAGAATTTGAGTTTTTCTCTATTCTATAATGCACAAAAATGTGACATTTGTCTGTGCCTTTGGATTTTTTAAATTAAATTTCTAAACAAAAATGAAGTAATTTATTGATTTTATGTGATGAGTAAGTTCCAAAAACATTAAGTTTTAATTAGTAAGTATCCAAATTTTTAAAAATTAGGCCGCAACCGACATCGTTGAAATAAAATGGAATGACCCTTATTTAACATGTGATAAGATTAATTATACAATTTTTCTCAACATTACTTGCAAAATTAATTATAGCAATTGTAACCTTGGTATTCAATCCCGGATTCAGCAATAGAATTCCGTCTAATTTTTTTGTGTGAATAGTAGCCACTTTTAGTAACTTTTTGTGTTCAGAATTAATCACTTCAAGTCACTGTTTGGCTTAAATTAGTCACTTTTTGCACAAGTACATTAGTCTGTGGCAACCCTGTGTATGAGGTTACTTTTTAAAATAATTTTCTTGGTCGATTTTTAATGAAACTGAAGTTTGCAACGTTTATAAACGGAAATGTGAATTTATCTCTTTGAATTACAGAAATAAATTGTTTATCTATAAAATAAAGTAATATAATTTAATATATTATATTTATTTATATATTTTCTAATTCTAACCTTTCTAATTTTTTTAAGTCTTTTATTAGGGATACTGGGATGAAATTTTTTTGCTGATGTCCGGCATCAAATACAAGTAATGTATAGAATAAAATCCGAGAACCGAGCGCTTAGAGGAAAATTAGAATTGTTTTAATTTTAACAAGCTTTTTAACTTTAACAATTTTTTCTAAATAGCAGTCTTCCGATAGGGATATTTGGATGACATTTTTTTTGCTGATGTCCGACATCAAATACAAGTAATTTGTGAAACAAATTCCAAGAACCGAGTTAAAGGAAAATTAGAAATTTTTAGTTCTAACCAATTTTTTAAATTCAATAAATTTATTTCAATAGCAGTCTTCCGATAGGGATACTGGAATTACATTTTTTTGCTGTTGTCCGGCATCAAATACAAGTAATTTGTAAGACAAAATCTGAGAACCGATCGTCCAGAGGAAAATAATAATTTTTTAAATTCTAACCAACTTTTTAAATTTAATAAATTTGTCTAAATGGCAGTCTTCCGATAGGGATATTGGGATGAAACTTTTTTTGCTGTTGTCCAACATCAAATGCAAGTAATACATATATGAAATAAAATCCGAGAACCGAGGGCTTAGAGAAAAATTAAATTTGTTTTAATTTTAACAAGTCTTTAAAGTTTAACAAATTTGTTCAAATGGCAGTCAAAAATAATTCATTTATTTTATTGCTAAAAAATTTATTTCCGTAATTTAAAAAGATACATTTATATTTTCGTTCATAAACGTTGCGAACTTCAGTTACATGATTTCTACTCAAAGCTATTTTTTTTACTAATTGCGGGAAAGAGTTATGTTGTATTAACTTATTGTAATATTAGCTTTTCTTTTTGAAGCTAATAAACAATTGATAATTGAATTTTAAAAAAGTAGTGAAACATATGAATAAGAAAAAATAATTAAGACACAAAAGTCCATATATTTAAGTAATTTGAAACTATTCTCTGAATGTGAAATGCAAAAGACGGCCACTAATTTCCTTTAGATAATTTGTTGCTACTAATTATTATTTATATTTTATTAATTCTTGTAGTATTTTTTCACTAATCAATAGTCGAAATTACATACTAAAAATTAGAGAAAAATATTTCTTGATAAAATAAACTAGTGTCTATCTTTTCCGTAATTCATACTAAGAGTATACCTTTTTTAATTACTTCTTATTGTTAATTATGTTTTGTAACAGGTAACACACCAGAATGTTGAATCATAATATCAAATCATCGAAAAATCTGAAATTGTTTAATTTTGAATGCTTAAAATTAAAAATTGACTTCTCATCGCTTTTCTGTTAAAATTGTTGATTTTTTATCGTTTAAATTCGAAAATTTTCCAAATTGGCACGCTTTTAAATATCTTTAATTTGTATAATTTCTTATTTGTTGAGTGTTGAACGCTTAAAATTTGAGGTACAATTTTTCCGTTGAAAATTTTATAATTCTAAGCGCAGAAAATGTTTAATTGATCACTTTTTCTGGCCTCAGATCTTTAAAAATGATTTAATTTTAAGTGCTTAAAATTTGAAATTAAAATTTAATGTTGAATTTTTCCGTTAAAAATTTATAATTTTAAGCGCACTTTAATTTTTAATTTATCACTTTTTCAGGTTTCAGATTTTTAAAACTGATTTAATTTTAAGCGCTCAAAATTTGAAATTAAAATTTAAGGTTCAATTCTTCCGTTAACAATTTTATAATTCTAAGCGCAGAAAATTCTGAATTTATTACTTCTTTAGGTGTCAGTTTCTTAGAAATGATTTACTTTTAAGAGCTTCAAGTTTAAAAATTTTAAATATCGAGTACATAATTCCAAACTTAAATTTGTGTAACTATGTATAAGGTTAAACTTTTAAAATTGCTTAATCTTAAAGGCTACATTAAAAATAGTTTGAAATTTTACAATTGTAAATATTTGTAATTATTTATCATAGACTTGTTAAATTTAGATATTATTTTTGAATTATTTTATTATTAAACCTTGAAAATCAAAAATTGTTAAATTTAATATACTCAATTTTGGAAATTTAATTTTTAAATTGTTTTTTACGTTTCGAAGTATAAATCGTAAATTTAAAGTTTATGTTTTAAATTACATATTCTATTTTTTATCTTTAAAATATTTCAATGTCTGCATTTTAAACGTTTCTAAATTTCAATTCTTAAATTTTTTGAGGTTTTCCGTGGTGTCTAGCGGACCGGGAAATCGGGAAAAACTGGAAAAATCCCGGGAACACCATCCAATTTAAGAATTGTCTCGAAAATTGTTCAAATTATTATTCCAAACGTCTTATTTTTAATTGTTCATTTTTATAGGTTGCATTTTGAGAAAAGGCCTTTCTAAGTATCTTTCTCTTCAGGGTCGTTTTTTTTCACTTACCTAGGTTACACACTTAGTCCAGCGAGATTCAAATTTTTTTTCATCCCTTCAGAAAAGTAAGATTTCTCGAGGTCTGCAAAATACGCATTTACGGCATCGATTAC
>JAUMHM010000050.1:9021307-9033126 GCA_032362435.1 Melikaiella ostensackeni | reverse complement strand
GTGAAACTGTAAATGATGTAAAGGGAACGGAGCCCTCAAACCCGTGAAAGGGAGAGTAATAAAATACATACATACATGTAAATTTGACATTTTCAACATTTTTTTTCCAATAAAAAATTCGCTTTTTCTTGAATTTTCAACATTTGAGAATTCAGCTGTTGAATATTCAATTTCCTTTCAAAATTTGCTTTTTTCTTGAATTCTTAACTGTCGCAAATGAAAAAAATTGAACATTAAATTTCAAACAGTTGAAAATGAAAAAAATTGAATTATCAACAGTTGAATCTCCGCTTTTTTCTTGAATTTTCAACTACAACAGTTGAATTTCCAACTGCATAAATTCAATTTTCAGTTTTCTTTAATTCTCAACAGTTGAAAATTCAAGATAAAAACAAATTTTGAATGGAAATCGAAGAAAATTGATTTTTCATCAGTTGAAAATTCAAGTGTTTAAACATTAATTTTCAACATCAACAGTTGAATTTTCAAGTGTTGACAATTCAATTTTTACAATTATCAGTTCAACCGTTAAAAATACAACTGTTGAGAGCAACAGTTTAAGATAAAATGAAAAAGAGGGGGCTGGGTTTCCAATCGTTACGTGACATTATTGAAAGGGGGAGGGGATTCGCCTTGCGTGACTTTGCTTGACAGAGGGGGAGGGGGTATAAATATTACACAAAAAGCGTGACGTCATTTATGGTCAAAAACTACCGCCTGTAAAAAATATAAAGTTATATTCTGCTTCTTTATTTTTTTAGAGGCAACTCTTAAGATACTTATGTTTTTGAATAAATCCACATCACAACTCAGTTCCCGCAAAAGAAGGTATTTTACCATTTTTTTTATTAAGGGTTATTTAAAGGCCAAAAACCGGACCTCAAACTTTCTTCAAATGAAAAAAAGTACATGATAATTTTTCAACCCCCTATAGAGAGTGTTTATTCACTTTTAAGAGTAGTATTTTGAAAAAAATTAGGGTAAAATGATTTTCAGTGATGCCAACCATAACTTTATTGAAATACTCATTGCTTTCACGTAATTCATTTATTTTTACACAACAAAAAATACTTAACACTTTTTAGCGTTTAAAGGCCTTGGACTTTAAAGGGGTTGAGACAACGAAATAAAAAACATTTTCTTTGCCACCCTAGTAGATACCCTTTACCGTAAGACGGAGCTAAGTGGGAGATTTTTATATTTCATATTGAACAGGGGTCTTTTCAAATTTCGCGCACAAATACGGACCTTCGTGCATGCGCTTGGTTCAGAAAGTAGGCCAAAGGCGGAACTTTGGGTGACGAGTTGTTTAAAAATTTCCCATCCGTATTTAAAGTTGTTTATTGTTAAATAAATTAAAAAATAACTATTAAAGGTGGATAAAGGCATCATACGATACCGTAACGTTAACTAATTCACCAAATTAAAAACTGTAACCCTCACTTGTAAATAAAATTTACAATTAGTGTTGATATTTCATTGACAGTTCTGAGGTTAGGTTTGCCGAAATAAATACACACGGAAAAACGATAATCTGCCATAATTTACAGTGAACGATATTTTTGACTATTTCCTAACATAATCAAATATCAAACACAGCAGCAGTATCATAACATCAACAATGTCAAACACAATTTTCAATTTTAAATGCCATATTTTAGTGGGGATTTGAAAATCAACTTTTTTTCTGAAATATTTAACAGAAACTTGATATAAATTTTTGTTTGTTGTTGATAAATTTTTTTTTATTGTTTGGTATTTTAGATCAAATATCCTTTCAAATAATGAAAACATTTTTTAATTTTAATTGTTATATTTTAGTGGGGATTTCAAAATAAATTTTCCTTTAAAAAATTTGACAAAAAATTGAATCCAATTTCAGTTTTTTGTACATGAATCTTTTTTATTGTTTGTTATTTTAGACTACATGTCCATCAAAATTATCAAACACATTTTTCAATTTTAATTGCTATATTTTAATAGCGATTTGAGAAAAAATTTATTTTGAAATCCCCACTAAAATTTAGCAATTAAAATTAAAAATTGTGTTTGATGATTTAAAAGGACCTTCAACCTAAAATACCAAACAATAAAAAAAATCATTAACGACAAATAAAAATTTAGATAAAGTTTCTATCAAATTTTTCAGAAAGAAAAACTTGATTTTGAAATTCCCACTGAAATGTGGCATTTAAAATTTAAAATTGTGTTTGATAGATTGAAGGGACCTGTAACCTAAAATAACAAACAATGAAAAATATTTATGAACAACAAACGGAAATTGGGATCAATTTTTTGTCCAATTTTTCAGAAAAAAAAGTTTATTTTGAAATCCCCACTAAAATATAGGACCTAAAATTAAAAAATGTGTTTCATTATTTGAAGAGACATTCGACCTAAAATACCAAACAAACAAAACTTGATCAACATCATACAAAAATTTAGATCAAGTTTCTGTGAAATTTTTCCAAAAAAAAAAAGTTGATTTTGAAATCCCCACTAAAATATGGCAATTAAAATTGAAAATTTTGTTTGATAATTTAAAGGGACATTTAACCTAAAATACCAAACAATAAAAAAAAATTATTAGCAAACTAATCTAAATCAACCTGATTAATTTGGATCCAGTTTCTGTCAAATTTTTGAGAAAAAAAAATTGATTTTGAAATCCCCAATAAAATATGGCACTTAAAATCGAAAATTGTGTTTCATAATTTAAAGGAACTTTTAACCCACAATACAACTAACAAAAAAATTCATTATCTAACTAAAATTTGTATCCAGTTTTTGTCAAATTTTTCAGAAAAAAAAGTTGATGCTAAGATCCCCACTGAAGTATAGCAATGAGGACGGCGATTTGTTAAGCTCGGCGCAGAGGGCGGCACCGAGAGTGGAGACATGCCTTGTGCACCGACACAAGGTATTATCCGCAGTTTCCTTAGTTTTTTGTCATTCGGAAAGCGACGTGCTCCTTTATTTTTAAACCCAAATGTCACACACCTACCTGGAATGTCAAAAATAGTGCTGTAAACTGAAAACACTTTGACTGCGGTATCAGGGGCTATTTTAATGCGAATAGCAGACGACACCGCTGTTATAACCACCGTCTGGTGTGTCTCCACGCTCGCTAGCGCTCCTAGCGGCCGCAAGTGTCAGTCGCCGTCCCCATTAAAATCGAAAATTGTGTCTGATTGTTGATGTTATGATAGTGTTGCTGTGTTTGATATTTGATTATGTTAGGAAATAGTAAAAATTATTGTTCACTGTAAATCATGGCATTATGGTTTTTCAGTGTGTACTTATTGCGGAAACCCTAACCTCAGAACTGCCAATGAAATATCAACACTAATTGTCAATTTTATTCATAAGTGGGGGTTACAATTTTTAATGCGGTGCATTAGTTAAGGTTACGGTATCGTATGATACCTTTATCCACCTTTAATAGTTATTTTTTAATTTATTTAACAATAAACAACTTTAAATACGGATAGGAACTTTGTAAACAACTCGTCACCTAATGTTCCGCACCTGACCTACTTTCTGAACCATGGGCTTGCGCGGGCGTCCATGTTTGTGCGCGAAATTCGAAAAGACCCCTGTTTAATATCTTTTTGAGTGATGCTGTGGAAGGAAGGATGCATTTTTTAACATGCAACAGCCCTATGACCGGGAAGAGATGGACCTTACTGTATAAGCTTATAAGTGTAACGGCACAAAATTAAAAAATAATCCTGGCTATCTTCGTAAACATTTTCGTGGTATTACTTTTTAAAAAATTAATTTTATTTATTCACCTTATTTATACATATTATATATTTATTTATTTTTAATTATATAATTTTTAATTTCTTATTATTTCGTGGTATTATAATTTCTGACCACGTCCCGCTGTCACCTACAAATTCGAAACTTTTTATAAAAATCATTCGACAGCCAAAACAAAGTATCTTAACTTGCTTAAGGTTTTAGATGATGTACAATATGATAGGTGACATTAATATCCAAAAAAATTTGTAAGTAAAGTTTAGCAAGTGTTTTTCACTCGACTTAACCAAAATACAGAAAATCACAGCCTTATATAAATATTATTTTTATCAAAAATTACCCACTAAACTGGAGCAAACAATCTCACAAATGAAGTTTGACATTTAGTTTACAGAAAACAATCGAAAATATATTTGATTTTTTTATCAAGAAGAAAGAAATCAAAATATAAAATATAAAATTATGAGTGGCCCGGTTTCCCAAACGTATCCCGGTTAGACCCATTGTGCGGTAACAATTATTTTTCGAGATTCTTGTTATTAAATTTACATTTAAAATTAAGTACATTTTACAGTTGTTTGTTTTCATATACTTGATATTTTGTTTTTTGTTTCAGTTTTTACAAAATCTGGGGAAAGTTGACAGAACCGCAGATGACATATTCGACGAGCATCTTCAAAACTTCACTAGGCAACAAAATGCTGCAAATAGGCTTCAAAAGGAATTTAATAATTATATCAGATGTGTTCGAGGTGATATATCATTTTTATTCTTTCGAAATTCTTGAATTAAATGAATTTAATATAAGTATGCAAATTTGTCATTATTTTTTCACAATAATCTTGAGTAAAACAAAAAGAAAAAAACATTTCTACTGTGTACAAATTCTGTTTTTCAATATAATATTATGAGTATAAATTAGGCGTTGAAAGTTTCATTCTATGAAAAGTTATTTAACTAATTCATAAATTCAGAAAAAAATTGCAAACTATTAACACAGTTTTAGGAACAAATATATTATCTTCGGTTTAATCAGATTTTGTCTTTTTGGTTCACCATATTCCTTTGTTAGTTTTCGTATCGGAAAACGTATCTGAGAAAAAATTAGGAATCTTTTCTCATTAAAATTAAAAAATTCAGCTCAAGAGATACAAAAATTCAGGAGGTTGATTAAAATACTTAAAAGAAAATCTAAAAGAATTTCCGCATCATATTGAGTTTTGTAGTAGAATAAGATTATTTCCAAATAAAAAGTTGCTGAAGATAGTTTTTAAAGTCTTATATGCTTTTAATTGTTGGCTCGATTTTGGATTTTGAATGAAAAACTTGATTTTGATCAACTTTAAGGCAGTTCAGTTTAAATCATTTAGAAAATCCGACATTTCAAGAAAAACAATTTTAAAACCTTCAGAGCTGTCAATTTCTAGTGTCCAAATATTAATATTTTCAAATTTTAGGGTGATCCAATTTCGAATAAACGCAGAATTTTGAAAGCATCTACAAATTGTAGAAGAATTTCTAAATTAAATAAATCACAGGAAAATATTGGAAAATTACAATTACAAATTTTTTAAAGCGTCAAGAGAACAATTTTGAAAACATCCTCTCTGAACCTAAATTAATTAAATTTTGCTAATTTTCAGTGAAAAACTACTAAACTTTCACTCATTTTCAGTAGAAAAGCTTATTAGAATATTAATAACAAAATACCAATATTAATTTTCTGTAAAATTGCATAACCTAAAGAATTTTTTACTAATTCAATTAGTCAGTTTGACTGAAGGTTAGTGACTTTTCACTAAGAATTAGTTCATTTTCACTAATCGTCATAGATATGTAGAGTTCAGTTACTAATTGTCAGTAAAATTTAACTGATTCAAAGTGATAATAATAATAAATCTAATTTAGGATGAATCATTTGATACCTTTAATTGTACTCAATTCAGATTTGGAAAATTTTAACATCTCGGATATCCAATTTTGAATAATTTTATTGGCAAATCACTTAAAATCTGAACGACGGTTTCATTTCCTCAAACATAAATATATAAAAATAAAAATATAAAAATATAAAAAATATAAAAAATATAAAAATATAGAAAATATATAAAAAGAAACAAAATTAAAACAATATAGAACATGCCACTCAGGAACTATACACTCCTCGAAAATTGAAAAGGATAAAATACTGTGTCATCCAGTAGAAAAATATCCATGGAAAACTTCATTTTTTAAAAATTTTTATTAATCACTCGTACATATCTTCATTTACATAATATTTAGTTTTCAATTATAATTAAATATACTTCAGATAAGTTTTGAAATATTTTGATACTAAAATTCTTGATCATTAAAAAAAAACTTTTTGAATATGCCAGAATATTCCTGAAATCAAGTTACGTTTTTGTAACATTTGAAATGTGTAATATTTTCTTTAAACTTGGCGTTCCTTGATGCAAGACTGAAATTGCAACAAAAGTTTTGAAAAATTCGAAGATTCGAAATTGTAGAATTGATATTAGAGATTTTCAAACCATAGATTTAAAATTCTCCATAATTTATAATATTTCTTATGTGTCCCATAATAAAATCACCCCCAAATGCTTACATTAAAATTATTCAATTTTTTTTATTAATTTCAAAAGCTTTAATATTATTTTCTTAACTTCCAGTGCTTCAGATTTGTAGTTCGTCAATTTTTTAGACCTGTAAGTTTAAAATATTTTATTTTGAATCTGTAGTTCAATTCTGAACATTGAATTTTAATATACCTGAAATTTTTGTATTTCAGTTAGGAATGATCAAACTTGTAATGCTTCCATGAAAAATCGTATAATTTAAAAACAAATCCATATTGGACTCTTCAATATTGGCGTTTTTTTACTTTGTAAGCCTCAATTAAAAATTTTTTTAACTTTTAGGACAGTCTCATTTTGTACGCATTTTAAAAATAAATTTTCAAAACTTATTGTTATATATCAAACGATTCCAGGCTCAGTGGCAAATATTGTTTGATTTGATGAATTAGATATGCTTTAAATTTGCAAGTATTTTACTTTTATCCGCTAGAAATTTTTAATTTTTTAATTTTTATAACCCATTATATTCGAGAATGAGCTCAAATTTTCATGGTATTTATTTTATTGTTCAATTTTGTGCGGTTCCAATTAGAAATTGTTGAATTTTTCATTTATTGTATTTGAAACTGTTTAATTTTGAAAGATTATAAAATTATAACTAATAATTATTCACTTTTCGGGCTTTATAATTTTTCTGTTCATTCTAAGGCATACAATTTTTATTTTTTCAATATCAAATTTTAATGTAAATGTGAATATAATTGTTTTATTCTGGAGGCCTCTATGTAAGTGAAATTGGGCTATTTTCAAATATTCAATTATTCTTTGACGCAACTGTATGAAATTTCCATTGTTTCAATTTAATGCGCTCAAAATTTGAAATTATTTAGCATTTATTGATTCCAAATTGGAATTGTTTCTTTTTGAAAGCTGAAACTCAAGATTATATCATTTTTAGGCTTCAAAATTTGTTCCTGGGCATTTTTTAACATTTAAAATTTAAGATTGTACAGTTTTTACATTTTCAAAAAGCTATTTTTTAAATTGTATATGATTTCCAATATTTCAATTTTATACGCTCAAAATTTGAATTTCTTTTTACCATTGATCGCTTTCAAATTGAAATTGTTTCCCTTTAAAAGCTGAAATTTAAGATTGTATCATTTTTAGGCTTCAAAATTCATTCTTGGGCACTTTTTAACATTTAAATTTTAAGATGGTTCAGTTTTTCCATTTTCAGAAATCTATTCTTTAAATTCTTCAACTTCTTTGATTACACTTAAAAAGTATTCATTTCATAATTCTTTTATATAAAATTGTACAGTATTTAATAGAACTTTAAATTTACTATTTTTGACTAGTTTACTATTTAAGTTATTCAATATTTGACCGCTTTGAAATTGATTAACTTTCAACAATCATTTTGAAAAATCTTAAATTTTTCATGTTTGCTGTTGAAATTGAAAAGTTTCAAATAAAATTTCACTTTTCTGGACTTCAAATTTAAATAATTTTGCAAATTTAAGCGCTCAAAATTAGAAATATTTCTGTATTGAACGCTTACAAATTGGAATGATTATTATTTAACTTTAAAAGATTAATTTTCAAATGTTTCAAGTTTTTCGGCTTTAAATTTTTCTTTCAGTTTTAGTAAATAGATCTATTTCCTATAAAACCCGGTAGATTTGGTTATAAATTATTTTAGGTTTTTCGACAAGTTAAACGTGAACTAAAATAACCTAAACTTTTTCTGGAATGATTACGATCACAATAAACCCTGATAAACTTGAAAGAAGGTAAAATAAGTAATGCATATTACAATACATGTTATAATTTCATAGATTTTCTACTTTTTAAACATTGTGAAAGGTATTTTTGATCTTTTAAACAGGAATATTATCAAGGAAAGCAATTATATGTTTTGTTTATAATAAAATACTATGAGCCGCTTTTCCCACAATAAAGGTTCTTACAAAAATTATTCTAAAGGACGAAAATTACATCGTGTTCATTTACAAATTTGCATAAATCTTGTTCGGATGATGGAAAATATGATCCATTACTAAAGTTACAACTAACGAAACTGCACCAAACAAACTTTAAAATAAAGTTTAACATTTGTCAAAAATAAAACAATCGCTAATCTTAAGATTTGTTATTTAATGAATGAGATGATTAATTATCAAAAATAAAGTTGCGGGTGAGCCGGCTTACCCCATACGGGACGCTTAGCCCCCTTTTGCGGTATATAAAAACAATCAATTAGATTTGTTTATTATACAAGTGTGTTATTATCAGGGTGTGAAGTATTTTAGCAAACACATTTTTTTGAGATGTTCTATACAATTCAGGATTTTTAATGTCAAAGTATTTTCTGTTATGATAACTGGATATCACAAATATTTAAATGAACAATAATTTCTCAAATTATAATATGATCTGCTTTAGACTAAACATTAAATCTTCAATGCTTTATTATTTAGTGTCAAAGACTAAGTTCTCGTAATTCATGAAACATTAAATTGATAAAAAAAATAATTTATGAACAAAACATTTCTTATTTATAAATGGTATATATTTAAACTTGAAAGCGTAATCAAGGTCAAATATTTTAGCCTAGAAGCCAAAAACTTGCATAAAATAGTAGAATCAAAATTTTTGGACGCTATGGTTTCATAATTCAAAATTTTAATGTTTTTCAATTTAAAAAAAAACCTTTAAATTAATAAGCAATTAAGTTTCGATACTGCAGAAAACTAAAATTTAATATTTAATAAATGCTTTCAATATTTTTACTTTCATGCTTTAAAAATTATAGGCACCCAAATATGAATGATTTACAATTCGAAGTATTTAAATTTAGATTCTTCCGAATTCAATTACCTTCAAATTTATAAATATTTAATTCGAACGATGCCGAAATTAAAATCTCCCAAATTTTATTGCTAAAAAAGAAGTAGAATTCAAGTTTGGATATTCTCGACAATTTTTATTTTATGTTTGAGCAAAAGAAACTGAAACCAAAATTTGAATTGATTACAATTAATGATATGTAATTCAGGCTTCGAAGATCCACTGTTTTTAACTTTTTTGATTCTTTTTTAAACAAGGCTACTTTTTGCTACTTTTTTCAATGTAAAAATACTTTTTTAGTGAAGTGATATAAAAAATTAATCGGGCTAACAAATTTTAGTTTCTTAAAATTGAAAATTAAAGAAAGGTATGTCTGAGAAAACTACTTCACCCAAAAAAAATTAATCAATTAATTAAAATAGAGCAGTCGAAAGGTTTATTAAAAAATTTCAAAATGAAAAGACGTTGTATATATACATTCATCACATCTTCCAGCGCATAAAGTTAAAAAAAATTGTTCTCGTAGAAAATATTATTTAATACCTAGTTCAATTTTCCTATATTTCCATCGTTCCTATGTTTAATACAAATTTTCAGAATAAATGTTGTAAGCGCAAATTCTAGATAATCTAGATCATTCCTTTCCCCTTACAAAAAAATGATCAGAGTTGGGATTTGTTTAACTCATAAATTCCCTACTGAGATTTCATTGGATGATTACTATTAATTTGTTAAACATTATTTGCCACTGGCTACCCGATTTCGAAAAATCGGGGTGTTTTCAAACAAATTTTCATAGATTGAAAGGTTTATTAATTGATTTTTCATGTAAAATTATGTGAATATAACATTTTTATCCCCTTTTTTCATACAAAATTCAGCGGCTGAAAATTTAAGAAAATTGAAAATTGAATTTTCAACAGTCAAATTTTCAACAGGTGAACTTTTAACAGTTGATTTTTCATCAGTTGAATTTTCAACTGTTGAAAATAGAAGAAAATTTAAAATTCAACTGTTAAAAATTCAAGTTAAAATTTTCTTGGATTTTCAGCAATTGAAACTTCAACTGTTTTTTAATTTTTAATAGTTGAAATTTCAACAGTTGAACATTCAAGAAAAAAGCGAATTTTATATTAAAAAGAAGTGTCATAAGTGTTATATTTACATAATTTTACATGATAATGTAATAAATAAACATTTTAATATATGAATTAAAAAATTTGGAAAAAGTCTATTTTTTTCGAAAACAGGTCGCCGTTATTTGCTTGAATTTTCAACAGTTAACAATTCATTTTTCTGGTTAAAGATTCATCAATTTAGTTGAATTTCGTCTTTTTGGTTCGAGAATTCATCTCTTTTGGTTAAAAATCTTATTATTTGGTTATTAATTCAATTATTTTGTTGAAAATAAGTCTTTTTGTCTTGAAACTTCAACAATTTTGGTAGAAAATTGAATTGTTTATTTGGAAATGAACTTTTTTGTTGAAAATCCCTATGATCGAGTTGAAAATTCAACTCTTGTGTTCAAAATTCGTCTTTTTGGCTCGAAACTTTAACATTTTGGTTAAAGTTGTTTTTCTTTCTGGACTGGAAAATTTTTCTTGGTTGAAAATTCAACTATTTTCTTAAATTTCATCTTTTTCATTTGAAACTTTATTTCTTTTGGTAAAAATTTCTTCTAATCATCTTTTTGATTGAAATTCAACTGTTTGGTTGAAAATTAATCTATTTTAATTCTGGATTCAACTATTTTGTTGAAAATTCGTCTTTCTCAGTTGAATTCCACTATTTTTTATTAAAAATTAAAATCTTCTTTGGTGGAAAATTCAATTACTTGGTTGAAAGTTGAACTAATTTGTTAAAAACTCGTTTTTCTGGTTGGAAATGTATCTTTTTTTCAGTTGAAAATTGAACTGGTTGGTAGAAAATTCACCTTTTTGGCTAAAAATACTGCTACTTGACTGAAAGTGAAACTCCTTGGTTAAAATTTTTTTTTTTTAAAAGATTCATCATTTTAGTTGAAAAATCATCTGTTTGGTTTAAAATTGATCTTCTTCAGTTGAAAATTCAACTAATTGGTTGAAAATTTATCTTTTTGTTTGAAAATTCCACTAATTGGTTGAAAGCTTAACTCCTTTGTTAAAAATTCATTTTTTGTTTAAAGATTCATCATTTTAGTTGAAAATTCATCTCTTTGGTTGAAAATTGATCTTTTGTAGTTAAAAAATCGTCTTTCCTGGTAGAAAAATGTTATATTTACATAATTTTACATGAGAATTTAATAAATAAACATTTCAATCCATTAAAAAATTTCGAATTTTTCGAAAACGGGTTGCCTTTGTCAAATAAATAAATAGTCATCCAATGGACTCTCAGTAGGGAATTTATGAGGTTTAACAAAAATCACAGCTTCGATCATCTCCTTGTTAAAACTACTCTTCTATTTGAAAAACTTATTTTTGAATGATTTAAAAAGGCTTCTTTTTAAATATTTTTACATTCTCATAAGAGAAGGTATTAGATTTGTGTAAAATTTGACCCCCCTCCCGTTTTTGTCAAATGTCCACGTTTTGAGACCCCCTGAACCCGAAAAACAGGTTTTTACGAATGTGTCTGTCTGTC
>JAUMHM010000050.1:9009015-9021207 GCA_032362435.1 Melikaiella ostensackeni | reverse complement strand
AATCGTAAATCATTAAGATAATCATTAATCGTCTTTTTAACTATTTATTTGTATATATTATACGGCGAGCGCAGAAACTCGTGCGCGAATATTATGATGAGAATGTATTCCTTAAGGCCGATAGAACCTTGAGTAAATAAATTTCCTTTTTCATTTGAAATCAAAAACAAATTTAGTAATTCGTACATCAAAAACACATAACACCGAGCGCGAAGCGCGAGATTCACATGTTTCGGAGCGCGAAGCGCGACGACCGAATCGCGCTCCCTAGGCGCGCTCAAACTTGCGAGCGAACCGAGTTGGGCGCGAAGTGAACAAATAGAATGTACCCGCGAAGCGGGCAGATTTTTTATTTTATCTTTGAGGATACTTTTCACTTCAGAAAGATACTCTTCTGATACTTTTTTTAGTTCCATAGAGTACTTCGAAGCCTCATAATGACAAAAAACGAGCCGCTTAGCCCAATTTCACGGTACTTACAATATGTAGTATCATCCAAATAGTTATTTTCAAATTAAATATTACTTTCTCGTTAAAAATTGTTGGTTACACATAGCACAAAACATTTCTGATTGATTTGATATTAAATGCCACCGCACTTGATGAAATTACGAGTATATCGACTTCTAGGAAAAAAAAAACACGTACGAAGAAAACTTTGCTGTGAGAATTTTTTAATGAAAATGTTTGTCACTTAATTATTGGGATGGATGTGGGATAAAATTGCATCTAGTTTATCGCGAGATGAGTATTTACTAGGTCGTTTGAAAAGTTCTGAGCCTGACGACCGGATGGCGCCACTAGTATAAAATCATTATTATTCTTGAGAAGTGCTAACCTGAAAAACACTAAATCCAAAGTTTCAGTAGAATCTGTCAAGTACTTTGTGTTTATTGTAATCATCGTGTCATCATCTTAGTGATTTTGTGAACAATGGAAAAAAATGAATTTCGTATTCTCATTCAACATTATTATTTCAGAGGCAAAACTGCTAAAGAAGCTAAAGAAAAGCTTCAGGGACTTCAGAAAAAAGTTCAGGGAGGCCTTCGGACGCGACTGCGCTATAAGTGATCAAAAAAGTTCTTCGTTCAGTGACCGATGACCGTAAATTGAAGCCGCGTGAGATTTCTAAGACGGTAAACATGTCCACTGAACGTGTACACAACATTTTGCACAATCATTTGAACATGCGAAAGCTATGCGCGCGATGGGTGCCGCTGATGAAAACTGGATCCACCACTATACGCCCGAGACAAAGCAGCAGTCAAAGCAGTCGGTACTGCCTGGTGAAAGTGCGCCAAAGAAGGCGAAGGCTGTTTTGTCAGCTGGGAAGGTGATGGCAACAGCATTTTGGGATTCCCAAGAAATTATCCTCATTGATTACTTAGAGAAGGGTAAAACTATAACAACAACGTACTATACATCATTATTGGGCCGTTTGAAAGTCAAGCTAAAAAAAACGGCCACGATTGGCGCACTAAAAAGTGCTGTTTCATCACGACAGCGCACCGACTCACACCTCCGCAATTGCAATGGCAAAAGTACACGAACTGTGCTTCGAATTGATTCCTCATCCATCCTATTCTCTAAACTTGGGTCCGTGCGATTTTTTTCCGTTCCCAAACTTGAAGAGATAGATGGCTGGCAAGAGATTTTACTCAAATGAAAAGGTCATTGTCGAAACAAAGGCCTATTTTGAGGAGTTGAGCACCGAATACTATAAAAAAGGCATCGAGATTTTAGAAACTCGTTGGAATAAGTGTATCGAGCTGGAAGGGAACTATGTTGAAGAACAGTTGCGAATTTTCTCAAAAAAATGTTGTTTTATTACTCAGGCCCGGGACTTTTCAAACGACCTAGTACAGAGCAAGACATTAACATTAACGCGGCCACATGAAACGCGAATCACCCGACATAAAAAGGTGTATACTGTACAAACTTGCATCACCATGACCCTCTTCACAGAGAAACTTTTATGCACACATAAGGTTGAATAATTTCACCATATACGCAAATCTTTTTATCTTTGTATTAATATTATTCTAAAAAGTTATAAGAAGAATAATGCAAACTCCAGATATTGAATATTGTTTAGCGTTTAATACGTGCCTTGAGTGCAGGCCAATGCTTCTTCGCATATATCATTTATACAAAATAATGAGTTCACGTGCAAAATGACGTTCACACGATCCGCATCGACGCGTGAATAGCACGAGGTCGTTTTTTGACCGGTTGTCTCGGTTTATGTTGCCTTGAAATTTACGAGAAAACATGATATTTTCAGTGTCATTTGTCGTTCACCTAATTTCTATAATTAAGTCATTAAACTACTTGCTCTCCACTTTTTTTCATAAGTTCAGGGATCACAGTATAGTAAGTCCCCTTTTTTACCAAATCCCCTTTTTTTCCCTTTTCCTCCTTCAATGTGAAAAATCCTCTAAAACACCTAAAGTCTGGAATTATGACCCAATTTCTCCCTTTTTTTACAAAGTTTCAATTTATTTTTCAAGAACCATAAATAGAAATTCAAGATATTAGAAAACGAGGCACTTCAAAAGAGATTTTTTTTAATGACACCAATTTCAAATATTTCCCAAATTTCTAAAGCAAGAAAGATTTTTTGGTCAAGAAAGAAAAAAAATGTCACCAAATTGTTGAATTTTCAACAAAATAATTGAAATTTTAAGTAAATAATTATATGTGTAACCAAAAACGATAAATTCTCAACCCAAACAATTTTATTTTCAACCAATAAAGATAAATATTTAAATCAGAAAGACGAATTTCCTACAAAAGAGTTGAATTTTCAACCAAGAATGATTTTTTAGTCAAGAAAGAAAAAAAATGCCCACCAAATTGTTGAATGTTCGATCAAGTAGTTGAGTTTTCAACAAAAAAGATGAGTTCTGAGTGAAAAATGTAACAGTTGATATTTGAACCAAAAAAGATGTTAATTTTCAACATAACAGTGGAATTTTAAACCTAATATATGAATTTTAACCAAATAGTTAAATTTTCAACCTAGTAGTTAAATTTACAAAAAAATAATTGAATCCTCAACCAAAACAGATAAACTTTCAACCAAACAGTTGCATCTTGAAGCTACAAAAACGAATTTTCTACAAAATAGTTGAATTTTCAACACGAAAAATATGATTATTCAACAAAAAAGTTTAATTTTAACCAAATAGTTGAATTTTTAACTAGAAACGATCAATTTCCATCCGAAAATGGTGAAGTCATAATTTTCAGTTGAAAAAATTAATTTTCAACCAAAAATAAAACGCATTTTTCAACAAAAAAGTTAAATATTCAGCCAGTGAGATAAGTTTTCAACCAGAAAAAATGAATTTTCAACAAAGTAATTTAAGTTTCAACCAAGCAGCTTAATTTACAATAAAATCGTTGAATCCTCAAGTAAAACAGATCAATTTTCAACCAAACAGTTGCATTTTCAATCCACAAAAAAGAATCTTCTAAAAAACAGTTCAATCTTTAATACGGGAATATGAATTTTCAACAGAAAAATTTAATTTTTAAACAAATAGTAAAATTTTCTACCAAAATAGTTGAATTTTCAAATCCACAGAGATGAATTTTCTACAAAAAGTTCAATTTTCAACACGGAAATATGATATTTCAACCAAGGAAGATTTTTTAGTCAAGAAAGGAGAAAAAATGTCAACCAAATTGACGAATTTTCGAGCCAAAAAGACAAATTTTCTTCAAAACAGTTGAAATTCCAACTCAGAAATATGCATTTTCATCCCAATAATAATATTTAAAAAAAAAAGATGTATTCGTAACCAAAAATATAATAGTAGAATTTTCAATAAAAAATAGTTAAATTTTCGTATTGGGTTTTATTATAATTCAGTTCGCATTTAAGTGGAAAAACAAAAAAAAAAGGGGGAAAAGAGAAGAATCAAGAACTCGAAAATAATATGCCAAAAAGTAGTGCATTATATACGAGTATTAGAAAAAATGTAAAAGTCCAATGTAACAAAAACAGGAAAAGAAGGTTTTTCAAATAGTTATTTTTTTGTATGTTTAAATTATTTCTTTCTAGTTTACGTATTTAGAAAAATAAATTTAAACAAATTCATGCATGAGCATTGATGTATTTTTATCAGTAAAATAAAAATGTGCTGAAGTGTTCAACTGTTCTTTCAAAGCTAGCTAAAAAAAATGTTTAAAACAAAATGTTTTGTCCAACACCCACGTCGAAAATACCACTTTTTTCAACTAAAAATAGTGGCGAAAACGATCGATTTCTCGATTGATGACGTGAACGTTGGCTAAGACTTTTTGTATAGTTTCCTAAAATCTATTGGCATTCTTCGAACAGATGATTTTCACGAGGGTTTGGAACTGGTTATTTACAAACAAATTTACAAACATGTTTGAAAAATAATTGAAATTTTGGTTCAATTAGTGTTGTGGTGGTGTTTAACGAACTTAGAATTTCAATTTTCTTGGATCTTATTCGCAGGAAGTTATATAAAAAATTATTTTATATATTCTTATTTTCATGTTTTTATTAATATAATTTTCAGTGTAATTGTTAAAAATTTTGGTGTAATGTGATTTTATGATAGATATTACTGAAAGTAAGGTACACAAGTATTAAATGAATTTATTCAATTAGTAAAAACTTAGATTGGATGCTTTACAGAAGGAATTATTGATAGAATTTCAAGTTTCATGATGTTTCCCAAAAAATATATTTCATATTAACAAGGAAATATGTTTTGACTTCAACAAAAAAAGATAACAAAAGAACTTCAAATGAAAATATCAATAAGTGTAATGAATCTATTTGAATTTGATTAAAAAGGCTGCCATGCACATATACACAATTAATATATGTTTCATTATTCATAACTGTAGTTATCATATAAATAACCCTTTGCTAGGTGTCCACTCACCTGGAAAACCTGGAATTGGCAGGGAATTTTTATATACCTGGAAAAACTTGGAAATATCAGGGAATTTTTTCGAGCGTGCTAAATTAAAAAAAATTGTATTAAAAAATTATAAAACAATGCCTTTTTCTTTATAAAAGTAAATTTTGTAGTAGTGGATTTATGCTGATTCAAATAAAGCTTTTTTTGTATCATTTTCAACAAAACAGTTGCCTTTTTAATCAAAAAAGATGAAATTTCTACTAACAAAATGAATTTTCAAACCAACAAGACGAATTTCCAACAAAATAGTTAAATTTTCAATCAAAAAGGTAAACTTTTAACACAAATGATGAATCTTTAACAAACAAAAAAAATGAATTTTAAACGAAGTATTTGCACTTTCAATTAAGTAGTTGAACTTTCAACGAAAAACAAGGAATTCTCAACGAAAAATGTAATTGTTGAATTTTCAATAAAAAATACGAGTTTTGAACAAAATAGTTAATTTGCAAGTTAATTGTTGAATTTTCAAGCTAAAAATACGAATTTTCTCCAAAGCAGTTGAATTTTCAACCCGAAAATATTAATTTTTAAAAAAAGTTAATTTTCAACCAAATCGTTAAATTTTCTACCAAAATAGTTGAATCCTCGACCAAAACAGATTAATTTATTACCAGAAAGTTGCATTTTCAACCAAAGAAGATGAAATTTGTACCAAAAGAGATGACTTTTTAAACTAAAAAGATAAAATTTCAACAAGAGTTATAGTAATTTAAACATGAAAGATTTTTCAGTGAAGGAAGAAAAAATATTTCAACCAAATTATTGAATTTTAAACTAAAAAAGACTAATTTTGAACAAAATAGTTAATTTGCAACCTAATTGTTGAATTTTTAAGCTAAAAACATGATTTTTCTCCAGAACAGTTGAATTTTCAACCCGAAAATATGAATTTAAAAAAAAGTTAATTTTCAACCAAATGTTTGAATTTTCTACCAAAATAGTTGAATCCTCAACCAAAATAGATTAATTTTCTACCAGAAAGTTGCATTTTCAACCAAAAAAGATGAAATTTCTACAAAAAGGATGAATTTTCAACCAAAAAGATGAATTTTAATCGAGAGTTATAGTAATTTAAACGCGAAAGATTTTTCACTGAAAAGAGAAAAAAATATTCTTACCAAATTGTGGAATTTTCAACCAAAAAAGACGAATTATGAACAAAAAAGTTAATTTGCAACCTAACTGTTGAAGTGTCAAGCTAAAAAGACGAATTTTCCCCAAAACAGTTGAATTTTTAACCCGAAAATATGAATTTAAAAAAAGGTTAATTTTCAACCATATGGTTGAGTTTTCTACCAAAATAATTGAATCCTCAACCAAAACAGATTAATTTTTTACCAAAAAATTATATTTTTACCAAAAAAGATGAAATTTCTACTAAAAGAGATACATTTTTTATCAAAAAGACGAATTTTCAATAAGAGTTGAATTTTCAACCAAAAAAGATTTTTCAGTCGAGAAAGAAAAATATTTCAACCAAATTGTTCAATTTTCAAGCCAAAAAGACCAATTTTCTGCAAAATAGTTGAATTTTGAACTCAAAAATATAAATCTTCAACAAAAAAGTTAATTTTCAACCAAAAAAAGGTGAGTTCATAACGAAAAATGTAATAGTTGATATTTCAACCAAGAAAGATTCAAATTTAAACTAAAAAACAGTCGAATTCAACCAAAAAAGTACGAATTTTCAACAAAAAAGTTAATTTTCAACCAAATAGTTTCATTTTCCACCAAAAAAGTTGAATCCTGAAGCAACGCAGGTTACTTTTCTACCAAAAAGGCAAATTTTTTGCAAAAAAGTTGAATTTTGAACCCGAAAATATGAATTTTCAACAAAAAAGTTAATTTTCGATCAAGTAGTTAAATTTTAAACAACATAGTTCAATCATTAACCAAAACAGATTAATTTTAACCAAACAGTTGCATTCTTGAATTTTGAACCGGAAACTATTAATTTTCTACAAAAAAGTTAATTTTTAACCAGGTAGTTGAATTTTCAACCGAAATAGTTGAATTCTCAACTTAAAGAGGTTAATTTTCTACCTAGAAGTTACATTTTTAACCAAAAAAGGTGAAATCTCTATCAAAAGAGATGAATTTTTAAACCAAAGAGATGATTTTTTAACAATAGTTGAATTTTCAACCAAAAAAAAAAGTTTCAGTATAGAAAGAAGAAATGTTTCAACCAAATTGTTGAATTTTCAAGCCAAAAAGACCAAATTTTCTATAAAATAGTTGAATTTTGAACCTGAAAATATGAATTTTCGACAAAAAAATAAATTTTCTACCAAATAATTGGATTTTCAACAAAATAGTTGAAGCCTCAATCGAAACAGAATTATTTTTGATCAAACAGTTGCATTTTTAACCAAAAAAGATTAAATTTCTACCAAAAGAGATCAATTTTTAAATAAAAAAGACGAGTTTTCAGCAAAATAGTTTAATTTTCTACCAAACTGTTGAAATTTCAAATAAAAAATACCAATTTTGTACGAATCAGTGAAATTATGTAGTGCTTTGAATTTGAAAGAGTGTAAGGTCAACTGCTTTAAAAAATGCTGAATGGCTCCTCATTAAGAAAAATTATACCTGGAAAAATCTATAAACACCTTAAAAAATCCAGAAATACCTGAGAAAAACCTGAAATTGTCAGGGCATTTTTTTCCAGGATTAGACTTATGTTTTACTGCAATTACGTTTGTGATGACCATTTTAATTCTCTCTAAACTTTTTTTCATAAGTTCTGAACGTATGACCCAGGTTCATGGAACAAAGTTGAGTCGTGTCACGTATTATTTTTCTTGTCTATTTATATTGCAGAAGAGTCTTGAGTTTTTATTAGATGTCTGTAATCTTTTTATAAAGTCGCTATTTTTAGTTAATTAATTTCGTTAAATTTTTTATTCCGATTCAGATTTGCATCGTGATAAAAACTTCCTAATTAAGTATGATTTAATTAAATGTGACTTACTTGATTCTCTAAAAAACTGTATAACAGTTTTTTAAAATAAAGATATTTTAATTTTAAAATCATTAAATTCTTAAATTTATGCTGTGAGTGAATGATTTCTTATCTGCGTGAAATAAAATTAACTCTTTTCTTCAGCTGATTCAGCAAAAAGAGTCTCGTCGACAAAAAATTGCAATACTTTGTCTACAGATAAAATGAAAAACTGCGTTGCACACGTCTGAAATTATAAACTCGATAATATACCCTTAAAAAAATTAATAACAAGAAAGATTATATATCTTGACTCTGTTTCTGTTATTCTGTTTTAAAAAATGATAGAATTGTGATGAATATAAAGAGAATACAGGGTGGTTGTTGCACCGGGAAAACCGGGAAATGACCGTGAATTTATTTTCTGATCGAGAATTTTACAAATTTTTAGATGAAAATTCTATCCAATCACGTGAGATATTCCCAATTTCATATCACATGATATAATCAGGCTTCGCAGTACCACAATTTTTTACTTTTTTTATACTTTTTTAGACAAGGCTACTTTTTTTTGCTAATTTTTTAGACAAGGCTACTTTTTTCAGCAAAATGATATAAAAAATTGATCGAACCAATAAAATTTCAGTTTCAAAAAAATAAAAATCTAAAGAAATGTATACCTAACGAAATTACCTGAAATAAAGAAAGAAATCAATCTATTAGAAAATTGTTTAACAATAGCTACATGTTATCGAAAAAATAGGATTTCTTCAAATTTTTTTTATGGTCCGAAGTGATTATTTAACTCATTCTCATGTAAAATTATGTAAGTATAAAATTTTTAACTCTTGTTTTCAATACAAAATTTTACTGTTGAAAATTGAAGGAAACTGGAAATTTAATTTTCAACAGTTAAATTTTCAACAGTTGAATTTTAACGAATTATGATTATGATAAAAACTAGTAAAAAAAACAAGTCATTTTTAATAGTTTTCAGTCATTTGAAGGGATTTCAAAGAATTTTAAATATTTTACGGTAATATTTCAAATCCTTTGAAATCTTATTAAATTCAAAATTCAACTGTTTAAAACTCAATTTTAAATTTTCTTGGATTGTTAATAGCTGAATTTTCAACATTTGAAAATTCGAGAAGAAAGCGAATATTAAATTAAAAATACGTATTTAAAATGTTATACTTACATACTTTTACATGAAAATTTAGTACATAAATATTTCAATCCACAAAGTAAAAAATTGGAAAAAGTCGATTTTTTTGAAAACGGCACGACATTTTTCTCTTGAATTTTCAACAGTTAGCAATTCATTTTTTTAATTAAAGATTCATCATATTAGTTGAATTTTGTCTTTTTGGATTAGAAATACAAACTATTTTGTTAAAAAAATGAACTATTTGGTTGTAAATGAACTTTTTTGTGAGAAGCTTATATTTTCGGGTTGAAAATTTAACTGTTTTGTAGAAAATTAGTCTTTTTGGCTTGAAACTACAAAATTTTGGTTGAAATTGTTATTCTTTCTAGACTGAATAATCTTTCCTGGTGGAAAATCCAACTCTTTTGTTGAATTTCGTCTTTTTGGTTTGAAACTTCATCTCTTTTGGTATAAATTGCTTCTGATAGTCTTGTTTGGTTGAAAATTGAACTTTTTGGTTCAAAATTCGTCTTTTTGGTTGAAATTTCAACTGTTTTGTTAAAAATTCATCTTTTTGGGTTGAAAATTGAGCGATTCGGTTGAGAATTAATTTTTTTGTTTAGAATTCAAATTTTCTGGTTGAAAATTCAACTGCTGTTTAGAAAATTCTTATTTTTGGCGTGAAACTTCAACAATTTGGTCGAAACTGTTTTTCTTTCATGACTGACAAATCTTTCTTTATCTAAAATTAAAATCTTTCTTTGTGAAAAATTCAACTTATTGGTTGAAAGTTGAACTATTTGTTGAAAATTTATTTTTTTTCCGTCGAAAATTGATCTTTTTTAGTTGAAAATTAAACTATTTCGTTGCAAATTCAACTACTTGGTTCAAGTTCGAACTCCTTTGTTAAAAATTCACTTTTTTGTTTGAAGATTTATCATTGTAGTTGATAATTTATCTCTTTGGTTGAAAATTGATCTTTTTTAGTTGAAAATTTGTCTTTTCTGGTAGAAGAAAAAGATTCTGAATCTATTAAAAATAAAACTTTTTACAGGTTTTGAAGATAAAAATTGAACTGTTTCAATTCGAAAGCCTTAGTACATAGTTAAACTAATGTAAACGTCCAATTGAAACTTCAGAAACTATTTTCAATTCGAAAACAATTTAAAATTGATAGATTCATAATATAAGACACTTTTATTCAATTTCAAATACTATTGAAATATTGTTTCGCAGTCTAAAATATGCCGTTTTTTAACCATTCCATTTGAAAAATTTTGATTAAGAAAAAAACAATTTTTTAAGTATTTAGCAATATTTGAGTGTACATTTTAAATCAGTAATTATAAATCAAATATTCAAAACTAAACAAGTTGAATCTGAATTGTTTGAAACAGAAAGTCTTGAATCGATAAAATTTCATGGTGCTACATTGAGAATTTGAACGTTACAATGTTGATTGTTGCATTCTTAAAATGTTTAATTTGTGAGTGAAAGTGTTAAATTTTGATTTATAAATAACAAATGAACAATTATTCATTTGAAACGACTTCAAATTAGAATAATTTAACTTCTAATTTGAAAATTGTTAAGTTTAAAAAATAAAATAAATTTTTCAATTTTTAATGTTTCTAACTTAGAATTACTTAAGATGATGTAATTTTGAACATTTACAAATTTATTGATTTATTCTTCATTTTAGAGTATTGAAAATTATAGCGTGGATTTATATTTTTTAACCAGAAATCTTTGAACTGGTGAATTTATAAAAGTTGAAAGTTTTGCAGTTTAACGGCATTTAATTTAAAAGTGTTCAATTGAAATATTTTGAAATCTTTTGAAATCTTTAAAATCATTAAAACCTTTGAAATCTTTGTAAAATATTTGAAAACTTTGTTAAATCTTTTGAAATCGATTGAAGATTTTCTGAAATCTTTATGAAATCATTGAAATCTTTGTAAAATATTTAAAAACTTTGTTAACTCTTTTGAAATATTTGAAATCTTTCTGAAATCTTCAAAATCTTTAAAATCTTTCTGAAATCTTCAAAATATTTTTGAATCTTTGAAATCTTTGTGAAATTTTTGAAATCTTTATGTGATCATTAAAATCTTTGTGAGATATTTAACAACTTTGTGAACTCCTTTGAAATCTTTGAAATATTTCTGAAATGTTTGAATCTTTGAAATCTTTTGGAATCATTGAAATCTTTGTGAAATATTTAAAAACTTTGTAAAATCTTTTGAAATCGATTGAAATTCTTCTGAAATCTTTAAAATCTTTTAAATCTTTTAAATCTTTGAAATCTTTGTGAAATTTTTGAAATCTTTATGAAATCATTGAAATCTTTGTAAAATATTAAAAAACTTTGTCAACTCTTTTGAAATATTTGAAATATTTCTGAAATGTTTAAAATCTTTGTAATCTTCTGAAATACATATTTTGAAACCTTTTGAATCTTTTTGTGAAAGGTTTGAAAACCTTGTTAAATCTTTTGAAATGTATTGAAATCTTTAAAATCTTTGAAATCTTTATGAAATCATTGAAATCCTTGTAAAATATTTAAAAACTTTGTTAACTCTTTTGAAATATTTTTAATCTTTGAATTCTTTCTGAAATCTTCAAAATCTTTTGGAATCTTTGAAATCTTTGTGAAATTTTTGCAATGTTTGTGAAATGTTTGAAATCTTTTGAAATCTTTGAAATCTTTAAAATCTTTGAAATCTTCATGAAATCATTAAAATCTTTGTAAAATATTTAAGAACTTTGTTAACTCTTTTGAAATCTTTGAAATATTTCTGAAGTGTTTAAAATCTTTAAAATCTTTTGGAATCATTGAAATCTTTGTGAAATATTTAAAAACTTTGTTAAATTTTTTGAAATCGATTGCAATTTTTCTGAAATCTTTAAAACCTTTGAAATCTTTGTGAAATTTTTTTAATCTTTATGCAGTCATTGAAATCTTTGTAAAATATTTAAAAACCCTGTCAACTCTTTTGAAATATTTGAAATATTTCTGAAATGTTTAAAATCTTTGAAATCTTCTGAAATACGTATTTTGAAACCTTTTGAATCTTTTTGTGAAAGGTTTGAAAACCTTGTTAAATCTTTTGAAATGTATTGAAATCTTT
>JAUMHM010000050.1:8996997-9008915 GCA_032362435.1 Melikaiella ostensackeni | reverse complement strand
GAAAGTTATTTTTTTGACTTCTGCTTTATGTAAGATTTCAATTTCAGTTAACGTTTACCGAAGATGTTTACACATAAGTCTGTCTTGGGTCGTAGTTTAGGACGTACGTGATGTTTTTTTTTTATATTTCCGCAACAAATTTTTTTTTTATGTGTAAACATCTTAGACCTCGATATGGAGAGTGAGGCCTGAGCCAGAGCGTTAAATGCTTTGGATGGGTAACGAAAAAGTGTAGTGCATTGAGTTCTTTAGTCTTTACACCGGATGCCAGGCGCAAGCTTAAACTGTGTAAATTGAGATACTGTGTGCGATGAGAGGGAGAGAGACCAGACGCTTGCTTCTCATCACTTCTCTCTTCCTCTCATCGCTCCAACTTGCATCAGCTACGCTTCTCCCGATGTATATTCACTCGTATCCCTCTCATCGTTCTAGCTGCGCTTCGTGCATCATGATGAAATAATATTTGGAATTTTTGTGAAATCTTTTGAAATCACAAAAGATTTCTTGATATCTTTGTAAAATATTTGAAATCTCTCTGAAATCTTTGACATTTTTGTGAATTTATTTATGTAAGATTTTAATTTAAGTTAACGTTTGCTTGAAATCTTTGAGATATTTTGCAATCTTTTGAATTCTTTGTGAAATCTTTTGGAATCGCAAAAGATTACTTGAAATCTTTCTGAAAACTTTGTTATTTTTGTGAATTCTTTGATTTATGTAAGATTTTAGTTTAAGTTAACATATTTGTTCAAAATTTTGGAGCTATTTTGTAATCTTTTAAAATCTTTGTAAAATCTTTAAAATCTTTGAAATCTTTCTCAAATCTTTGACATTTTTGTGAATTCTTTAATTTATGTAAGATTTTAGTTTAACTTATCGTTTGTTTAAAATATCTGAAGGATTTTGCAATATTTTGAAATCTTTGTAAAATTTTTGTGAAATCTTTGTAAAATCTTCGAAATCTTTGAAATCTCTAATATTTTTGTGAATTTTTTGATTAACGTAAGATTTTAGTTTAACTTAACCAGGCGCTTGCTTATCACATTTGAAGTCTTTCTGAAATCTTTGACATTTTTTGTGAATTTTTTTATTTATGTAAGATTTCAGTTTAAGTTAACCCTTGTTTGAAATCTTTCAGGTATTTTGCAAACTTTTGAATCCTTTGTGAAATTTTTTGAAATCGCAAAAGATTTCTTGAAATTTTTCTGAAATCTTGAAAATTTTTGTGGATTCTTTGATTTATGTAAGATTTTAGTTTAAGTTAACGATTTTTTTTAAAAATCTTTGAAGTATTTTGCAATATTTTAAAATCTTCGTAAATTATTTGAAATCTTTCTGAAATCTTTGACGTTTTTGTGAATTTTTTTATTTATGTAAGATTTTAGTTTAAGTTAACACTTGTTTGAAATCTTTCAGGTATTTGACAAACTTTTGAATTCTTTGTGAAATCTTTTGAAATGCAAAAGATTTCTTGAAACATTTCTGAAATCTTTGACATTTTTGTGAATTTTCTTATTTATGTTAGATGTTAATTTATGTTAATGTATTTATTTGAAATGTTTGAAGTATGAATTTTGCAATCTTTTGAAGTATTTGTAAAATCTTTGATTTGTGTAAGTTTTTAGTTCAACTTAACCTTTGTTTAAAATCTTTGAAGTATTTTGCAATCTTTTGAAATCTCTGTTAAATTTTTATGAAATTGCAAAAGATTTCTTGAAATCTTTGTAAAGTATTTGAAATATCTGAAACATTTCTGAAATCTTTGACGTTTTTGTGAATTCTTTGATTTATGTAAGATTTTAGTTTAAGTTAACGCTTGTTTGAAATCTTTAAGGTATTTTGCAATCTTCTAAATTTTTTGTGAAATCTTTTGAAGTCGCAAAAGATTTCTTCAAATTTTTATGAATTCTTCGATTTATCTAAAATTTTAGTTTAATTGAATGTTTGTTTGAAATCTCTGAAGTATTTTGCAATCTTTTAAAATCATTGTGAAATATTTGAAATCTTTATGAAATCTTTTGAAGTCGCAAAAGATTTCTTGAAATCTTTGTAAAATCTTTGAATTCTGAAATTTAAAAAAAAATGTTTATTTATGTATAAAATTTTAGCTCAAGTTAACATTTGTTTTAAAGTTTTGAAGTATTTTGCAATCTTTTGAAATCTTTGTGAAATATTTGGAAATCTTTGAAGATTTCACAAAGGTTTATATATTTTTTGATTTATGTCAGATTTCAGTTCAATTTAACGTTTATCTAAGATGTTTACACGTAAATCTATCTTGGGTCGTAGTTTAGGACGCATGTATCATTTTTTTGATTTAACCAAATTTTTGTTTGTATAGGAAAACATTTTGTTGTATGAATATTTTTCTCAGTGCACATTGGTATTTTTTCGATTTTGAAGGCTTACCAGCTTACAGGCTAATTTTGAATTATATAATTAAAGCATCTACTGCAAAAACATTGCAGGCTGGCTGATTTTATGTATCCGACTTTCTTTTCTTTATTTTTATGGATTTTTAGTTCTTTCTTAAGGGCACGTATCGGTGTGTCACGTGACAAATTTAATGGTTTATATTCTGTAGCTTTATGATTTGAAAATGTAAATATGGTGCTAAAATTGTGAGATATGGTTCAAAATATATAAGGGCACGTCTGCCTGGCCCATTTGAGTTTTATTTTGTTTAAATAGTGCAATTTTATTAAGTTTTAACTTGAAATTTAATTGAGAACAGGGCTTTAGCGCCCTTCCTAAATTCGAATTAATAAAATTGCATTACTTAAACTTAATAAAAACTCAAATAGGCCAGACAGGCACGCGCTTATATATATATATATATATATTTTGAACTATTACCAAAAATTCTAACCCAATATTAACATTTTTCAAATGATGAAGCTAGTAATTACACTCCGGTACACCTTAAACTGTACTTTCTTAAACCGTACCGCGCATTTAATAAATACCTTGACTTTTCGGTTTTGGAGCAAGAAATTCAAACAAGAAAAAACTTAAATTTTTCATTCAGTAGGCTTTTCTTTTATTATGATAGCAACTTATTGCAAACATACTGTACTTTCTTAAATGACAAAGAAAGTCTCGTTCATGACATTAATTATTGTTAATACATACTGTTATATTTGGAAATTGGACAGTTTTTTAGGTAACCGACCAAAAGAAGTTTTAATATTTTGAAAGCTTATGGTTTGAAATTTAGAACATTTCAATGAGAAAATTTAAGCGATTTAAAAAGTTGTTTATTGCATGCTTAGAAATTATGATTGTTTTCTTCGATATTTGTTTTTATGTCTCGTTTTTTTTTCGAGAAAGACTCAAGTTAAAAGTGTGAAATTTGTCATGATCTCAAAAATAGTTCGGCTCGTCTAAAGTTTGCAAGTTGTATAAAGATGTCGAGTCACAGATTTAGTTCCTTGAATAATTCGGATTTAAGAATATTGGAGAAAGGTTTAAAGTTGAGAAATTGGGCAGTTTTCTAAAAAAAAAATTTTTTAATTTATTTTTTTAACCCCACGATTTATTTATAAATTTATTTTTGTAAATTGTCATTGTAATGTCTTTGGATTTATCCTTTTGTCAAGTTTACTAAGAATAGAAGTACAGAGAAGGGCAAAATCAACAGACATTGCAGTGACTATTTATCAAAAACCTTTTGTTAACAAAAGCTGGGGTTGTTCATAAAATTGATTATTATTATTTTTTTTTTTTAGAAAAACTGCCCTGAATCTCTTTTTATAATTTTCGTAAGAATTTTAAAAGAAAACGAATAAAATCATCAGAATAAGTACATTTTTGTTACTTAGTCACTTTACTTGCCTGATTTTTAATGGTTTCGCTCAAAATTTTGCAGCTTTTAAGATTAAAGAAGTTCAGTTTGAAAATGTGCAATTACGAATACTTCCTTTAATTTGTTTAAATTTTTAAGACTTGAAAATGATTAATACATTAGTTCTATCTATTTCCAAATTTTAGATGTGAAATTTTTCCATTTTAACTGGCTTGAATTGAGATTGTTTAATTTTTTACCTTTAATTTTTTAATTCATCACCTTTTAGTGCTTCTTCTTACAATTTTTACGAAATTTGAACAACTATTTTCCATGCATATTTCTAAATACACCCAAATGCAAAAAAAATGAGTTTTTTGAAAAAGTCCGCGCGCGTGTGTGTGTCTGTGTGTATGTCGACAATATTCTTTTTATGATAACTCAAAAACAAGTAGAGCTAGGGTCATGAAATTTGAAGGGATTGTAATCCTGAATAATGCCCATTATTTATTAAGTTTAGAGCCGGATCGGATAATAATCAATATTTTTTTCTCGTTGTTATATTTTTCTCAAAAATTGTTTTAAATAAGAATTTTTTTGCATTCACTCACGGGCAGTAACTGCATCAGTGAGTCAGACGTATCGGCCAAGGGCGTTGCTGCGGTCCTCTCCGTATGGAGAGGGCTTTGTAGTCATTCATAGGCTTACAAGGGTACGCAACGGGATTACCCAAGCATCAGGGGCTCTTTTGATCTCAATCCTAACAATAATAAAAATAATGAAACACATCGTTTTTAATAAAAAAAAGTTTGAGATTCAGTCATTAAATATCGTGAGAATGGCAAAAATGAATTTGAAAAATTCGGAATTTTAAGAATTTTTATCACAGTATTGGCAGTAATACCAGTGGCTGTAACCCGAATTTTGTAGTATTTAGTTGGTATAATTCGATAGAATGTTTATACCTATCTCCATGAAAAAAATTTCATCTTTAAGAATTTTTGAACTTTTTAATTTTTCGTTTATAAGTACAATTTTTTAATATTAGGAGTGTAGCAACATATTACATACCAAATTTGTTCACTTTGACAACATGAATCGAATTTAATTTTAATTGTATTCAATTATATATTAGAAAAAACAAATGTAAAGTAGACTGAAAAATATATTAAATATATTTGAAATCAAAAACATTCACAAGATTAGAGAAAAATATATATAAAGTACTCAATGGTACATAATAACAGAATGCACATACATATTATTCATATGGCATGTTCCTCAGAATACCATTTTTTGTAGGCAACCAGGGTATCATTTCTTTTACCTGAATGTATGTAAAACCTTTTGGCAACTTTATTTTTTGATAAGTACCAGATTAACATTTTAATTAGTTGTAAAATTTAAAGAACCTGAAAAAATTATTACAAGATTTATGTACATAGAACATGGGAAGTGAAAGAAATAGATCATAGTGCCAAGATTTGTAAACTATGTTTGAGTAAAATAGATATCTTTTGGTGAATTGAGTTAACCATTAACACCTCAATTAAAAGAAATCTTAAGTATTCTTAGGCAACCCTGCAGATTGGAACAGATTTTTTTGTGTACTAAAAAAGGAACACCCAAAAAGTTCACAAATAATTTTTTTGAATTTTCGACTTTTGACCAGTTTTGCCGGACTTCTGTCCCACTGTGAAGTGGGTAGTTTCGAAGTCTATTTTTGATTTGTGAACTTTTTGGGTGTTTCTTTTTTAGTAAGTATGCAAAAAATTTTCATAAGAAAGTAGATTTGATTTTGATCTTTAAGAAAAGTGATTCCATATGTTATCTTTTATTTATGTGGCTTTACTATTTATTCTCTTGGTAATTGGCGACATTTTGCTCTGGCGCGTTTAAAGGGCAAATAGTTGTGCAATTGCTTATATACGCTTGCACTTTATGATTCCAGCGGTACAAGCGGCATCGAAGACACTCATGGACTCCCTGAATGAAATATACGAAAGCCAATGGACTGGACACGATCTCCTTTACGTCCAAGCACAAAGTCTAGATATGTTGTGGCAAGACTTCACTCACAAACTCGCCGACCAAGTGCTCTTACCTCTAAACACGTATCAAAGTCAGTTTCCTGAGATGCGGGTAAGATATCTATGATCCCACCATTTAAAGAAATAAGGAATCCCGTATCGAAACCAGAAATCACCTAAAGCATTCCATTCAAAAGTCAAAACATTTGTTTACTATCTAGTAAAGAGTCGTCCGTAAATTACGTAAGGCTTTTAGGGGGTCTAAAATTCCAAAAATAACCTTTACGTAATTTATGGATGACCCCGAATTAAAATCAGATTGTTAAAAATGATGTCTATTTAACAAATTTCTGTCCAATTATACGTAGGGTGGCCGTTTTAATGGAGGACGAAAATTTCCGGTCATTTCCCGGTTTCTCCCCGGTTTACATACATTTTTCCCGGTCATTGAAATTAAAAAATTCGAACTCTTGAAGTTGAAAATATTTTTTTCATGTAAGCAAAACTGAATTGCTAATTGAAGCACTTAATGTGGAACTCTTTTGAATTTTAAAGTTTCAAAATTTAAGCTAAACGAATTTTTAATCCAGAAAATTTTGATCCAAATGCTCAGTACTTTAGACGTATAAAATGGAAGGTTTTAACACTTTTCAACTGAACAATTTTAAATTTCAAAGATTTCAAAGATTCCAAAAGATTTCAAAGATTTAAAAATATTTTGAAAGATTTCAAAGATTTTCAAGACTTCAAAAGAGTAAACAAAGTTTTTAAATATTTCACAAAGATTTCAATGATTACTAAAAAATTTCACAAAAATTTCAGAAGAAGTCAAAAGATTTGACAAAAATTTAAAAAATTTCACAAAGTTTTCAAAGATCCCAAAAGATTTCCAATTTTTTGAGATATGAAGATTTCAATGATTTCGCAAAAATTTTAAAGATTTCAGACAGATTTCAATAGATTTCAAAAGATATACCGAAGTTTTTAAATATTTTACAATGATTTCCAATTTTTTAAAATACGAAGATTTCAATGATTTCGCAAAGATTTTACAAATTTCAGGAAGATTTCAATAAATTTCGAAAGATTAATCAAAGTTTTAATAATATTTCTTAAAGCTTTCATTGATTCCAAAAGGTTTCAAAAGATTTCAGAATATTTCAAAGATTTTAAAGATTTTAAAGATTTTAAAAATTTCAAAATCTTTCAAAAGATTTCAAAATATGAAAATATTAAAATTTCAAAGGTTTCGAAAAGGTTTTCAAGATTTCAGAAAGATTTAAAAAGATTTTGAAAGAGTTCACAAAATTTTTGAATATTTCACTAAGATTTTAATGATTACATAAAGATTTCAAAGATTTCACAAAGATTAAAAACATTTCACAAAGATTTCAAGCATTCCAAAAGATTTCCAAGTATGAAGATTTCAATGATTTCAAAGGATTTCAAAATATTTCTGAAGATTTTAAAGATTACTTAAAGATTTTTAACATTTCAGATAGATTTTAAAGATTTTAAAAGAGTTAACAAAGTTTCAAAATATTTCAGAAGACTTCAAAGATTCAAAAAAATTTCAAATTTTTTCAAAAATTTTGCAAGTATTTGAAACATTTCAGAAAGATTTCAAAATAGTTAGCAAATTTGTTGAATATTTTACAGAGATTTTAATGATTTCATAAAGGTTAAAAAAATTTGACATAGATTAAAAAATTTTCACAAAGCTTCCAATGGTATCAAAAGATTTTAAAATATTTCAATTGAACATTTTAAAATTAAATGCCGTTAAACTGCAAAATAAAATTTCTTAAACTTTTACTTCAATGATTTCTGGTTAAAAAATATAAATCCGTGTTATCATTTTCAATGCTCTAAGATGAATAATTAATTAATAAATTTGTAAATTTTCAAAATTATATCATCTTAAGCAGTTTTTAGTTAGAAGCATTAAATATTGAACGATTTTTTTTTCAAACTTGACACTTTTTAAATTAGAAGTTAAATTATTTGTATTTTAAGTCATTTCAAATTCAAGGCTTTCTATTTCAAACAGTTCAGTCTCAAATTGTTTGGTTTTGAATATTTGATTTATAATTGCTCCTCTTGAATATACAGTCAAATATTGCTAAATATTTAAAATTGTTCTTTTTTTATTTAAAAAATTTCAAATTGAATGGGTTAAAAATGGAATATTTTAAACCCAAACAATATTTCAATAGAATTTGAAATATAATAAAAGCGTCTAATTTGAATCTGTTAATTAAGAATTATTTGAAAATTTGAAATAGTTTATAAAGTTTCGATCGGCCGATTAAATTTGTTTAATTACTAAGGCTTTCGAATTGAAACAGTTCAATTTTGATCTTCAAACCCTGTCAATTGTTTAATTTTGAACAGATTCAGAATCGTCTTGTAAAATCATTAATTAATTTATATTTACAGATGATCAACTTGAAAACATTTTTTATTAAAAATTATTCATTTCAAACGCTTTTAATTTTTAATTGTTTAACTCTTCAAAACTGCATTTTAAAATTCTTTTAATTGAAAATGTATGCTTAAAAATGAAGACTTAAAATAGAACATTTTTAAAGAAATTTTTTTTTTAACTGAATGATTTTATAATTGAAAAAGTTGACAATTGAATGTAACATTAAACAAATTTTAATTGAACTCATTTTAAATTGCATTATATCATGTGATATGAAGTTTGTGATATTTAAAGTGATTGGATAGATTTTTCTTCTAAAAATTCGTCAATTTCCCGGTCAAAAAATAAATCCATTGTCATTTCCCGGTTTTTTCCGGTCTCAAAAAATTCTCGGTCATTTCCCGGTTTCCCGGTCCAGCGGTCACCCTGTATACAGGATTCACAGATAGGTCCCTATTTTCTCTTAATTTTTTTCATCTCTCTTAGTACATGATTTTCAAAAGTTTTCCCCCATTCCCCCTTCTTAATTCCGAAAATATTTCACATTCACACGTAAAGCAAATGTCGTTAAGGATTTTGAAACCTTTACCTCCGAAAACTGGTTTGTTGTGGAAGCACCCGTTTTCACTTGTGTGCAAGAAAATCCCTTTTTTCGAACACAAGAAGCAAACATACAGATTTTCTGATAATCGTGAAGCTTCTCTGGAAGACAAAATAATAGTTTCGGAGAGAACGACATGTGGGTTTTTCTGTTTCCAAGTGAAAAAGGGGTGCTTTCACACAGAACAGCTTTTGACAAGTTAAAGAATTTTTCAAACGCTAATAAATTTTTGAAATAAATGAGATGAACATAACAAGTGATTTTATTTTGCAGAAAAAAGTCGATAAACGAGGCCGAAAGCTGGTGGATTACGACAGTCAAAGGCACGCCTTCCAGTCTCTGCAGAGTAATCCAAAGAAAAGAGACGAACTAAAAGTCACTCGGGGAAAAGAGTTGTTGGATGAGGCTAAGCGAACATACGAACAATTAAACTCGGAACTCCACGACGAACTACCGGCCTTGTACGACTCGCGTGTTCTTTTCCTGGTCACTAATCTTCAGACTCTTTTCGCAGCGGAACAAGTTTTTCATGCCGAAAGTGCCAAGGTGCGTTGCAAATATCAGCGATTACGTAAACATCTTCTGCAATTCTCTCGCGTGCAGTCGTTACTCCTTCCTAAGACTCATAACTCAGTATCGATCTCTAAAGATTTATCGATTGTTACAGGTTTTCTCGGAGCTCGAGGCGATAGTCGACAAACTCGCAAATGAGAGTCAAAGAGGCTCGTATAGCTTAAAAAAGAACTCGGAACTTCAATCACCTAAATCGCCAAACGCCAATTCAGCGTAAGTTCTCCTTGATTTCTGAAAATATGAGGGATCGTTAAAATATTATTCAAAATTTTCCACGTTTTTGCTTCCTGATAGAGGAAGCTTTGTATTGGTAACGATTTCGAAAAAAATTTATTTCGTTTAATTAAACGTTTCTCAATTTAAAAATGTCTAACGCAATGTTCTAAGCAATTGTGCTGATGTGTGTGTGTGTCACTTTTTTATGAACACGATAACTTCAAGATGGTTGCAGATGAATTTTAATGAAATTTTGATGGCTTAAGCTTACCACTAATATCCAGGGCTACCACACAGTCACTTTTCGTCACTTTTTTAAAAGAAAAATATCACTTTAGTCACATTTCTCCATTTCATTTTATATTTTATTTAAGAGAAAAAAGAAAATTTAAGTAATTTATGTATAGAATCTATATAGTAATCTGTATTATGAAAATGCTCTTCAATATTAAAATTTAAATTATTTTAATTTATGATTTTCTAGTTTCCTAATTCCTATTGTTAAGCATCACTCTAAATCTGAAGTTATGAATTTGATCTGCAACAAAATCATTTCAGAATGTAACAGTCTTTTGTTTCTTGATATTAATACCGATTTTCATAACAATTGAATACTGTTGCAGCAAAAATGATACCTTCAGATTTAGTGCGGTTTCAATTTTAAAAAAATTGATACTTAACTATTATAATACTCATTGTTTTTTGAACTCATTTATCACATAAATTTCCTAAATTACTTTAATTTCATTTAGATATTTGATTTTCAAAATGCAAAGGTACAGAATAATGTCACATTAATTACACTATCTTACAAGAAGGACCATTTTTGTCTCTTAAATATTACTGGTCATTTTTTATAGATTTGTTTACGCTGATTCCGAATTTGGCAACATAAGTGCTCCATCACGACTAGTTTTTGAGGAAAACGGGGTTAAAGGGGCGAAAAATGCGTTATCAAAAATGACCAGAAACATTCCGGAGATAAAATCGCGTACGACAGTGTTATGTGCATTATAGAATAGAGAAAAACTCAAATTCTTCAATGTAAAATTGAAGTCAATCAGATTAGATGTATTCTACAGTCTTAAAACTTTTATTTAACATGTGCAAAAGTAATTTTATTGTGAAATGATGAACGAGAATTTTGTTTTAACAACTAAACTGTAACTATTTTTCAGCACTTTCACAGCCTTATTAAAATCGTTGTGTTTGTTTTTTAAATTAAAACTTACCTCGTAAGATTCATTTTTGGTAAGACTCTTCATACTTGTAGCCCTTTTTTCATCTTTTGATGCTGAAATATGAAAATTTTTGTTTCGAAATTCCACACTTTGGAGGTTTTTTCATTTTCACGGATGAATAACTGACAAGGAGAAACATGAAAAATCCAGGATTTAAAGTATATATTAGTTCGTTTTATCTCCCTGAAAATTTTGCTTAGATCCTAAGCGATTTTCTACCGAAATATCAATTTTCAAAAAAGCCCGAAAGATTGCTATTTTGAGGTTTGGTTAAACTGAAGCTTACGAGATAAGTTTTACTCTTGAAAAACTAAACAGAACGTTTTTAATAAGGCTATGAAAGTGCTGAAAAATGGTTATGTTTTAGTTGTTGTCAAAATACAATTTTCGTTCATTATTTCACAATAAAGTTACTTTTGTGGTGTAAAGACTGTTGAATACGTCTGATTTGATTCAATTCAATTTTGCATTGTAGAATTTGAGTTCTTCTCTATTCGATAATGCACATAAATGTGACATTTTTCTGTACCTTTGCATTTTGTAAATTATATTTCTAAGTAAAAATAAAACAATTTATTAAATTTATGTGATAAATAAGTTCAAAAAACATTGAGCATTATTTAGCAAGTATCAACATTTTTAAAAATTAGGCCGCAACCGACTTCGGCGAAATCATATGGAATGACCCTTATTTATCTTGTAATAAAATTAATTATACAATTTGTCTGAACATTACTTGCAAAAATAATTGTAGTAATTGTAAGCTTGGTATTCAACCCCGAATTCAGCAATAGAATTTCATCCAATTTTTTGTGTGAAAAGTAGTCACTTTTAATCACTTTGCGTTTAAAATTAGTCACTTTTAGTCATTTTTTAGCTTAAATTAGTCACTTTTTGCACTTTTTTTGAAGTACATTCGTCTGTGGCAGCCCAACTTATATCTCAAAACTGACCAAAGGATTTTTAAAAATTAATTAATATTTTGATGTTCTTATATCGATTACTGGTCAAATTGATTTTTTGGAGAAATGAGAAAAAATCTACC
>JAUMHM010000050.1:8976048-8996897 GCA_032362435.1 Melikaiella ostensackeni | reverse complement strand
CTTTCTTTATGATTAAGCAAAATGCTCATCAAAAGAGCACCATACAATTAGAAATACAAAGTGGAAACACCCGAGATTAATTAATTCACAGCTAGTTTATGTTATATTAAATTTAAAAAAATATGTGTTGGCTATCGGCACTTTTGCAAATAAATTTTTTGATCTGTTTAGCACTTTTATAAAAATTAAAACATGAAGTTTATAGTATGAGGTTCCATTTGCCTTTTTTATTAGTTTTTAAAATCGGGAATAAACTTTTTCTGTAGTAAGAATGTATGAAACTATAGTATAATACCGAGGGGCATATAATTTGCAATCACTTGGAAATCAATTTTTAACTGTGTCATCAATTTTCTAATTTGATCAGAGAGTTTGCAATTTCTTGCAGTCATGTTGAATGTTACTTAAGATCAAAGAAAATTATGCAATTTCAAGTATTCAACTTTAGGGTGTCCTTGGTCGCTACAGAGGTCCGGTTTCAAAATTCCATGGTTTTTTCAGGTTTTTGAGGTCTGCTTTTTAAAAAATTCAAGTTTTTGAAAAATAATTTCAAGTTCAAGACCTCAAAAAATTGGGGAGTATATTTGATCAAAAAAGATTCAAAATTATATGTAAAAATATTATTAACTAGTTACATATAATTTTTTATTTTAGGCTCAGATCTTACAAGTTTCTTCTATTCGCGTCCGGGGATACTATCTTTAAAAGGAACTCATTTGAGCATTTTTCAACGACAATTTAAAATCTTTATAATTGTCCAGAAGAATCGTATAAAAATTCTTAATTGAATTCCTCTTAAACATGTAATTTTGAATATTTATTTATATACATAATTACTAATTATGTATAGTTTTAAATTGAAATTATCTATAATTGAAAATTTTTAATTTAAACATTCAAAAGTATATTTTTTTAAATTCAAGAGTTTAAAATTGTACAATAATTTTAAATTAGAAACCTTAATGATCAAACAATTTTCAACTAAAGACGTTGAAAATTCATTAATATCTAATGAGGCAATTTTCAAATTACTGTCGCTTTAAATTGAAAATTTTCGAATGCTGCAATTGTGAACACTTCCAGATTGTAGAATTTTATTGTTAATTTAAGTTTGAAACATTAAAAATTGAATAATTTTGAATAAAAATCGTGTGAAACTAATCAATTTTACCCTGAAAGTTTTCAAAATTCTATAATATTAGATTTGAAGTATTTAAAATTGTACACCTTCATAATTAAAGTCAATAATAAACCATTTTTATTTTAAGCGTCCAAAATTGTGTGGTTTCCTTAAGTCGGTTTAAATCCCAGAATATCAAGTTTAAAATCTTATCTAAGGTGTTACCAGTATGTACTTAATTTGAAGTATTTGAAATAAAAAGCATTTATAATTAAATAATTCTGTGTTAAAAGCCTTCTAAATTGAATAAATTTAAATTCGAAGCTTTCGTAATTGGACAATCTACAAGTGAGAAACGTTTTAAATTGTACATTTCATAGTGGATTTCACCAAAATTGAAAAATTGTATTTTCATGCCCACAAAGCTAAATAATTTCCGACATTTTTAAAGATAGAATTTAAAGCTCCTTAGTTTTGAGCATTTCAATTAAAACTTCTTTACTTTAAAATCTGATTTCAAATTGGTCTGTTTTTTTTTAGTATTACATAATATTTGAACGCTCCCTGAATTCTCTACGTGTGGCAGATAATTTTAAAAATATTTTAAATTTTGCAGATTGATAATCAACACGCAACCGGCCATTAACAACATCTCAACAGGTAATTATTTACAGCTAGTACGATAAAATCAATATGTGAATAAATAAACTAATAATCTGCATTGACGGAAGTGCGCTTGTGTTGTGTTTAACTGAAAACTTGAGGAGCTCGCGATGTTATGAAAAGTAACTTTTATGTGTGGTTTGAGTGTGGTTTGTTGCGTGTTGCAGCTTTGGGTGATTCTACAGCAGCGGCGACAGGAGATTCTTCGCTAACGACTCAATTGAATGGAAACGCTAATAGCAATGCTAACAGCAACGCTAATAGCAATGATAACTCCCTCAATAACCAAGATGAATCCCCGAAAAACGCAACTATACCTGCCAAGAGAGTCGAAGAATTGTACGATATACCTGTTGGTGAGTATCTTTCTAAAAATAAAATTGCAAATAATTTTTCTATCGCCTTCTTTCAGAGATCTGTATTTTTACATCAGTCCATGTACTATGTGCTTCCTCTAAATGTTTAAAGTAAATATTGCACGTTTTGACTAATGGATTTTGATATAACTAACTTGATTCAATTAACAAGTATTTTGTTTTTTTGTTTAATTTTTGTAGTGTGACACATTTTTGTATATTTTCGCTTCATGTAATATATGTATAAGCAGAAGGTCGAATCTACCGGACTTTTTCAATTTTTGATATTTTCTACTCTGGAAGGTTGAAACTAAAATTGAAACAAAGATTGTATTTGAGCCAATAATTGAAAGACAATAAAAATGTTTTCTGGAAAAAATTCGAAAAATATGAAGAAGTCCGAAGGTTTGACGTACTGTGAAGCTTCTGATTAATAAAAAGACATTTTTAAGAAAAATATGATTTCTGTTGTAAATGAAAAAAATTTACGAAAATGTGATCACAATTTGCCTGCCATTGTGTGCATGGTCTTGTTAAAAAAGTACACTTCGGGGCACAGATTCATCCCTAATGGCGGCAAATTCAATCATTTTTAGAGGTGGAATATGAAAATGGTACCGATTTATCTACAGGGGCGACAACTGACAACTTGCCACAAGGAGTTTTGTACAGGGTGAAGGCGACATATAAATACAACCGCGAAGACGTGGACGAACTGTCGTTCGACGTGGGTGAAATCATTCGTGTTGTCGAGTACGAAGATCCGGAAGAACAAGTTCGTATTTCTAATTTTACTATTTTCCCTGTTTATTAAGGGGCCGTATAAACCATTTCTATGTGATTTTCGTTCGCAGTAAATATATTTATTAAATTTCTTTAAATGTTTGTTTGGGGCCGTCCATATACCACGTGGACAGTTTTGGGTAACACATAACCTAAACACTGAAAGCGAATGAAGCGAAGTGCGGACCGTGCGAACTGACGAAATTCTGCGCTTGGTATACTGCCCGCTTTGTTAGTACGGAACTGGACGAGATTGCTGGCTTTAGAGTGCCGCTCTCTGTACACCTTGGACCCCTGATCCTCGAACGAAATTCTCGGAATGACATACTGCGAACTGACTTATTAGGGACGTTCAGTGTATTTCAAAGATTTTAAAAGATTCCACAAATATTTCAAAGATTTCAGAAAGACTTCAAGGATTTCACAGATTTTTCAATGATTTTACATAGATTTCAAAGATTTTATAAAGGTTCACTGTGGGTCTTGACATGATTTAACCCAAAAGCCCTTGCACTGCAAATTTTCTTGCAAGTTTTGAATCTGGGTAGTTTTCTGAGTATTTTGCAACAAGAATCAAAATCTTTCATTGAGCCGTTTTTTAGGAAACCCATTTTTTAGGTCATAAAATTGTATTTTTCGTTTTTTGATTCAGAGTATGCGTATCAGCGTATTAAAAATAATATAATAAGATATATTTTATAAAAATAAGTTAATTTTTTCATGATTGATTTTTAAAAAACACTATTTAACTTATTTTTATGAAATAAATCTTATCATATGATTTTTATTGTGCTGACTTTGATTCTTGTTGCAAAATATTCAGGAAAGTACCCAGATTCAAAATCTACAAGAAAATTTGCAATGCAAGGACCTTTGGGTTAAATCGTGTTAAGACCCACTGTGGATTTCAAAAATTTCACAAAAATTTGAAAGATTTTCACAAAGATTTCAAGATTTCAAAGATTTTTAAGATTCCACAAAGATTTCAAAGATTTAAAAAAATTTCCAAAAGATTTCAAAGATTTCACGAGGGCTTCTACACCAGATTTCAAGAATGATCAACCCCTCGCTATTTACCTTACTTTTGATGAAATGTAATTCTCTTAATTTTGGTTAGGAATTATGGTCGAAAATGTATTTTAAATTATGCTCAAAATCATGTTTGAAAATGAAAACTTAAGACGGTTTGTGCGGGAGTTAGCAAGAAACTAGAAAAATAGAAGTGATTATGTCTTTAGAAAATGCTAAAGCTGTCACTCAATACATATTTTAAAAGAAAAATGTCCACTTTAACAACAACAAAAATTGAGGAAATTCAAAATTACTTTTGTAGGAACACTTACTAGTAGGTAATTTTTATGCTATATAATAAGCAGAAGCTTATCTTCTTGATCAAGCAATTTATTCATATTTTGTTTTATAGTAACAATTTTCAATAGGAGAAATTAATTAAAAATGTGGTGAAAGTCTTCCATAAATGGTTAATGAATGAAGTATGCCCTTATTAACTAAAATCAAACGATTTTTAAAGATTAAACTAGGAAAAGAAGCATGAAACTTAGATGCATAATAAATTTTATTTAAAAAGTTATTTTATTTTTAAAATAATATTTGGGTACTAATAATGGCGATAAAAGATATAAAGGGACACGTCTCACAGTAAGAAAAAAGTAGAATTTTTGGTTCTAAAAATTCCAGATATCGTATTTCTTAACCGATTTTAAAGTTTTTTGTTTTTGACTTGGAACTTATTGAATTTCAAAGATGTCTTTTGAGGCGGATTTCATAAAAATTTTCATTAATTTCTTATTTAAGTTGAAAAATATCAAAAGATTATAATTTTTATATTTCTTCAAAAACACATAGCCAGAATTAGTAATTTTACTCTGGATACATGGAAATTTTCATTACAGATTCAACTCTTTTATTTCTTTTATTATAAACAAATTAATGGAGAAACTTAGCATTTGCTGCATTTACGGTGTTGAAATGAATTTATACTTATTTCTTCATTAAATTACATCTTTAAAATTCATAACTACCAAGACCTTAATGAGAACGATATTGTCATTGTTATAAACGATTGTTATAAACAAATTCACTTATTGTAGGTTGATTTAGAACCAATTTATTCAGATTATTCCATTTTTCAAAAAGAAAAAGGTAATAATCCAAACCAATAATAACACATTTCTAAAAAATTACTAACGTTCTCAAATTTTTCTTTTCGCATTATTTAACAAAGAACATTTTTCTTTTTTGCTGGATCATTTCTTTTCATTTCAAGAATAATATCTTGAAACAATAGATTGGAATTCAAAACCACAATTATAATTGTTTTTGACAATGCTTATAAACAAATTCACTGTTCTGGCCATTTTTATTTATAAGGTTCTTCTTCTCAGCGAAATAATTTATTCTTATCTTAGGAATCATATTTCACCGAGAAGATGAACCTTATAAGTTAAAAAATGACAAAAAAATGAATTTGTTTATAATAATTGATACAAACAAAGATAATTAGTAAAAAGAAATGACTTCGCAGAAAGAAAAAGTTTTTGTGTTCAAAAATGCGAAATGAGTCACTTTGTTTATAACAGTGACAATTATTGTTCTTGTTTAGTTCTCAGCCGTGATTAGTTATTAATTTTATATAATTTAACGCAAAAAAACAGTATAAATAATGCATTTAAACATTGAAAGTGCAGCAGTTGTCAGTTTTATCCATTAATTATTTTATAAACATTAAATAAATAAAGGAATTTAATGTATATTAAGCATTTCCATTCATTGAGAGTAAATTTATTAAGTCTATGTGTTTTTTGGTTTTTTTCAACGTAAATCACAAATTAATTAAACTTTTTTCAATCAGCCTCGACAGACATTTTCGAAATTTATTATATTAAGCTTCAATTTAGAAAAAAAATGTTTAATCAGTTTAAGAAATGCAATTTCTGGAAGTTGTTGAACCTAAAATACCACTTTTTTCTCACTGTGCGTGTTAATCCAGTCGCCAGTAATACTTCCGTATGCATTCAGAAGTCTAGAGCGTAACTTCGGTTTAAAATGTCGAAAAAGGAATTGTCCGATGAAATAAAACTTTTGCTTATATAGATTGTTAAAAATGGCCTTTTTGAACAACTATGTGTGCAATATTCCATACATAGTTGCCAAAAAGGCCGTTTTTAACATTTGTATGTAAACAAAAGTTTTATTTCGATCAGAAAATTTCTTCTTCCTTTGTGGAGTATGTGTCCTGAAAAGCAATTTACATTTTTTCGAAATTGTTCTGTCCATTAAGTGCTGAGATATCTACCTGCAAATATGTCAATTTTAGTGCAGATTCAATTGTTTATATCGCTATACATTGAAAACTGTTCATTGTGCAAAAAAAGTGTAAAGTGACGAAAGTGTTGTCTTGGTTCACGTTTTCTGAAAAATATTTTGCAGATTTTTTTTCCATAATGTATTTGTTTTAAAAAACATGTTTAAACAATAAATGTGCAACGTTTGGAAAGGCTACCTTAGACATTCATAATCAGGGGACTTTTCTCGACATTTTAACTGAAAGTTACCCTCTAGACCTCTGAGTGCATTCAAAAGTATTAGTGGTGGCTGGATTATCTACCTGATAACGAAACATTTTTATTTTGAAAAATGAGACCAATTTTACAACGTTTAATTTTTTCAAAAGATCACTAGCATCCTAATTGTGATTATATGACATCGGGGAGTAATGGATTATTTTTTTCAATTTGTTCTGACTCTGAAATTGTATTTTTTCAGGAGGAAGGATGGTTAATGGGAATAAAGGAAGGTACTAACGACAAGGGGATGTTCCCGGCGAACTTCACGAAGCCTCTGTGAACGCTTTGCTCAATTCGCAACATACACTCCAATGCTCACAGAAACAGCGTATTTTTTTAAGGTAGTCGAAGCGATGTAATACCGAAAGTGAGAATCGTGCAGTCAGTCGAGGTATTATAAATTCGTGGAGAATCGAAATCGAGAATGAAAAAAAGAAAGAAGCGGGTCGTGGGACACGAGGTATCGTCGTATCGTCGTCGTCTAGTAACGACGAGATAGTACTTCCTGGAGGTTACTGCGGAGGAATGAGGATCAATCAACCCAGAGTGCCTTAACCAGCCACTGTCTGTGCCAACCGACATTCACTGCTTATAGTATGGAATTGTCCTCTCATATCGAGTATCAAGGATATGCATCACTAATCAAATGAGATATTTAATTAATAAATGGTTAAATAATATAATACCTATCTACATACACGCAATATTATAATATAAAAGTCTATAATATTAAATTAATATTATTTTATGAAATTGTACATAGATGCATACTTTATAAGACTATTTTACGAAGTAACTTTGCGGCCACTGAATTCGTCGTTAGGGAGTAATTGTAAATCTTAGGCTATTTGCGAAAAAAACCCCTTGAGTTTTGAGCGGGTGCCAAATTGTTCATGGTCCAATTTATCTACTCGCAATCGTCAAATAGAGTGACTCGTATGAGTCAAGTAGAATCGAAGCGAAACAAGAACACCAATAAGAAACAACAATAGTTCCCATTAGGCGACTCTGCACGAGAATCCTAATCATGTCGATACCTCCATGTTAAAAGAACCACTCTTGGAGTGAATGTCTAAAATGACCACTCTGGCGTTGGTCGTCTAAACTATAGAGGTATCGATGGACCTTCGCAGCCTCGAATCGAATCGAACCTCGAAGGCACCGGACTGCATTATATATTGCATTATACACATTGATATACTCGAGTGTTGTCGATAAAAGTTTTAGATTTTAGATTTTTTTGATGAAACGCATTTTTATTACTCTGCTAATGGGATCTATTTACCGACTGCATATCTACATTTTATTTACGATTTTCTTATGACGCATTGTTAATTATGTAAAAGTACCTCCTTTGTACATCCCCTTTTTAAGCGGCAGCTGTAATTACCCGATCGATTTTATTTGCTGCTAAAGGACATCATTGAAATAGTACCTTTAATAATTTAATAATGGTTCAGGTTTTCCAACCTTCCTTATTAAGGAATCTAGAGTTATTTGCACTTTAGAGTAAACAGGAAAGGAAAACTTCTAGAAAATCCGCGAAGACCTTCGTTCATGGATTGTTTTCATTGTTAAATTTAAATATTTACGTTGAAGGTACGATCCATTGTTACACTATCATGAAGAACCTAGGAGCAACGTCATTTATTTATTTATTGATTATTTTTTCAGCGTTCTCTTAAAAGTTCATAATTCCTGATCAGAGTTCAAGTTTCAGCAAACGCATTGAAATTGTGTTGACAATCACGTATTTCCTTCAACTTTCACTGATATAAGTTGAATCAGATCATCAGTTATGAAAATATCAATCTAATGCCATAAAAGGGAATTTAATTTCCGGCCTTAACAATGTCGAGAAAGTGGAATTCCTTGCTGACAAATTTTATGGACTTAGAACATTCCTCTGTTATTTTAAAATAAATAAAAAGATTAATTTGAGATTATGCTGTAAATCTAGTCGTCACTTTTACCAAGTTCTTGTTTCAATGATTACCAAATTTGTGAAATAGTTTAAAATAAGTAAGAGTTTTCTTGCGCCTAATTGCAAACACTGAAAAAGCAATCAATTTATACAAAATCAAATGTCAATTGAGTTGTTCCGTCAAAAAAATAAATGAATACAGCTGATCAGTGTATCAATGTATTAGCTATCCATTGTTATTTCATTTGTCACTTTTACGTCATGTTGTTTAATTCTACTGGAGCCATAAGTCATATCTTCATAACCTTAACCTAATGTAATAGTATAGTAACGATTATTAAGCTTATATGATTGTAATTATTGTCTGTCTCGATTGGATATCGATAACAATAAATAGATAGTGGTTTGTAATGGACAGTTGTGATTTTTGGAAGATTTTAACCTCCCGAAACTCGTCCTCGATTCTTCATCCACTAACTTCGTAACGATATCCATTTTAATAGAGTTTGTATTTCTTTTTGTAATATTCAATCTTGGGCGTATTACCACAAAAAAATCACGCGTTAGTGTTGTTACTAACAATATTTTGATGAGGTTTTTGATCATTTGATAAATGTAGCTCTAGAAAAAATCAATATATCCAAAGTTTCAAGTGATTATTTATTCGAACTGAGATCAAAATTTAAAAATAATTAGGGCTGCACAGCCCGCATGATTAAACTACTTAAAATCCTGATTTCACGTGATTTAAAGAAAACAGTGGAACTGGATTTTGTGAGAATTGGGATGAATGCAAATTATTTAAAATGCATTTAAGTGATTCTTATTAAAAAGCAATTTGAATTTCAGGGTTGCTACAGGAGTCCGATTCCAATATTCAAGGCAATTTCCACGTGCTCCAGGTCAATTTTTGAAATTCCAGCCAACTCAATCCAATTTCAAGGCATTGTTAAATGCAATTAACGGATACGGATACAACATAATTTTCAGATTAATTTTCGTAAATTAATAATGAATGTAAATACATCTAAATTTAAAAGTGTTTAAAACTGTAAATTAAAACATTTCAAATAGAAAGACTTTAAATACAATATTTAGAAAATTTGAATTACAATCAATTTCAAATTAAAAGCATTATAAGTCGAAAAATTTTAAGCTCAAGACCTTCAAAATAAGGTAGTTCAAATTGTATAATTTGTTAATGAAGGTCGTTTAGGTATTACGTAAGCATTTTTCAGGTCATTTTGAATCACTTCCCCTCCCCCATATATACGCATCCGCAAGAATTCTGTAGACCACCCTCACCAATATTACACAAGATTTTTCCTACTCCCTTCCCTTTTTTTTCTGTAAACAAATTTTCAACGAAAGAGACAAAAAAACCTTCAATATAGAGCAAAATTATTTTACGATCGTGAGACTTTTGTACTTGAAGTGGCGGCTAGATTTTTAACTAATTTTTCTTGATGATGCACAATCTTACGTAAGATTTCACATCTCCCCAACCCTTTAGGAAACAGTAAACAGATACGAGGACTCCCAAAATGCTTACGTAATACTTGAACAACCCCTAAAAATAAAATTTGAATCTTATAGAAATTTGACTACAAAATCCCTGAAAAATTAAAAAAAAAAACAAGAATTCAACGATCAAATTTAGACAAATCTGTCTGCATTCAAATTAAAAAAAAAGAAAAAGAGGAATGAAAAAAAGGCCACTTCCAAATCCCCTTCTTTCTTTTTTTCTTTCGCCTTTTTTATTTTCATTTTTTTCAATCCCAATAAAAAAACATTTACAAATATCTACCAACGTCTATTATAGAAACAACAATTTCATGTTCAGATATTGAAAAATGTATTCCGTATATGTGAATACCTCCTGATTGAACAATTATCTCATTTCAAATTTAATGCCTTAATGAACTGAAAACATTCCCAAACGAATACCTAGCTTGAAATTGGAAAATTAAAATTTGCACAATTTCACTTTTAAATCTTACAAAATTATTAAATTTCACATTAAAAGCTTTGTGAGTTACAAGTTTTAAGGTTTAAAGCATTCAAAATAGAATAATTTCAAATTAAAATCGTTTGAAATTACTTTAAACTGAAAGCGTTTCGGAATAAAAATACTTTTTGATTAAAATATTAATGTACAATTTAAAAATCACAGTAAAATATTAAAATAATCACTTGAAAAGTGAGAGTTTAATAGATATTATTGCAAATTTAAATTTGGCTACAACTGCAATTGAAGCGATGATACAAAACACGTCAAACTTCTAGTCAACTCAAATAAAAAAAAGTTTCTTTGATTTGTGAAGACACCCCACAAAAAGCTTGCATTTGGTGCAAAAACAACTGTGAAGTTTTCTTGAATTTTCTGGATAACGGCTAGTACGGTTCCGCGGGGGTTAAGCCACCCTTAAAGTACTCTTAAAAATAAAATCTAAACAACCCTACTAAAGCCAAAAAATTAATTTTCGAGATTTGTACTGTATTTAGTGTAGAAATTTCCTAAATTTCAAATGGAATAAATACTGAGAAAAAATTGAAAACCAAACAGTTGTCCTAAACGACCCCCGCGTGTAAAAGTCTGAAAGTTTAATTATAGAATTTTTCGATTTAATTTAACAAATTTCATAGAAATTACATACGAAGTGGTCTCTGAAAAAATATATAAAAACGTTGCATTATATAGGTGGTCAAACCACCCAAAGCGTAAAAACTCGTACTTTCTCAAATAATATGTGAAAATATATTTCTGTGTCTTAAAAATCGTAAACAGGCCTAAGAAAAAGTCTAATAAAATAAAATGTTTATAATAGTTGAAAAGCAACTTCTAGAAACAAACGAAAACGCTTTTTAAGAACAAAAAAATAATTCTCGAGCTCTTTACAATTTTTATTGTACACATTTTATGAATTTCAATTAGAATAATTACTGAACAAGTTTTTAGATAAAGAACAGTTTTTCTAACCAACTGAAGATGTTTGAAGATTACTAAAATATAGGCACTGACTAGCGTTACGGAATTTTCCGTAGAACTAACCCGGTCAAGTGTAGCGCTAAGACTAGAGTTACGGAAAACTCCGTAACAGTAGACAGTTCGTAAAATATATTCCTTGTTCTAAAACGGGCAGTTTTACACCCGTGACCGCCTTTGATCACCAATATAATGCAAGGTTTTTTATAAATATATTTTTAGAGATCACTTCATACGTAATTTATATGAAATTTATTAAATTAAATAGGAAAGTCTGTAATTGAACCTTGAAAGGTGTTGTTTTCAATCCGTAAGGATGGGACAGAATAACTGTATTGTGTCCAAAAACTTTTTCAGTAATGATTCTACTTAAAATTCATGAAATGTCTACATTGAAAACTGTATAGCTCTAGAATTCATTTATTATTAGAAAGGGTTGTCTTTCAACTCAAAGGTTTGCTTTTCAGCTTTGTTTGTTGACGATCTTTGAACCAAAAAGAAATATTTCCAGTCATTGTAAGTATGAGAAAAAGGTATTAGAAAATACCATTTTTTACGTTTTCGGATGGTTAATGCTCCTTGATGGTGGTTATGACCACCTATATGATGCACGTTTGTTTTTTTGTATGTTTTCAGAGACTACTTCGTACGTAATTTATATGAAATTTATTAAATTAAATTGAAAAATCTATATTTAAACTTTCAAAGGGGTTGTTTTTTACCCATGAAAGGTGTTTAGGACAATACTTTAGTAACCAATTTTGTTTAGGACTTATTACATTTGAATTGCATCAAATGTCCACACTAAAAACTGTAAAGGGCACGAAATTTTTTTCGTCTTGAAAAGGAGTGTTCTTTATTTTTCACATTTGGGGTGGTTTAACCCCCACGGGAACGTATTTTCCGTTATCAAAACAATTCAAGAAAAATTCAGTTGTTTTTACACCAAATGGAAGTTTTTTGGGAGTATCTCTACAAATCAAAGAAGCTTTTTTCACTGAAGCCATCCTGCTGTTCACAGTTATTCAGGATTGGACATCGACTTTTACACAATTCCTTCGGCTCCTGGAATTTATTTTCTATTTGTAAAATTTTTGCCAGTATGAAAAAATTGAGGAATTCAGATTCAATTACTGGTGAAAGATTGAATAATAACTTTTGACATGTCAAAATTCCCATCAGACTGAAAGAAAAAAAAACGCTTGGTTTTTGTTGCATCAGAACACGATGGATTTTTACTCGAAGACATATCCAAACAGACATATCAAAGACACCCAAACTTGAATAAAAAATGGAAAACTATACAATGAGAAAGGAATATTTTCCAGCAGTACCGAGAAATTTCAAGAGCTTATTGGACAGAGCTAAATTAGTGATTGATCTTCAAGTTTTTGACTGATTAACATCGAAGCTAACTGCGCTTTGGTTTAAAACAATGGGAGAAGAAAAGTATCGATCTAGTCCAAGTGAAGAGAGCAGTTATGACTTATTTTATTTATTTCTGCGGTTACATTTGTTTTCAAATTCTAATCTGATAATGGAAGCAGTTTTTCAGATGTTTAAACACAAGACGTATGTCACAACTGAACAAGGTCGTAGGAAGTGACAAAGAGGCTTTAGTTTAGTGAATTCCACTATTACATTTCACAATTCTGCGAAAGCATGTGTACAAATTATAGCAAGCCAGAAGCCCCTTCTAATCCTAATCTGCTTAAAAATCAATGCCAAGGGCTTTGTTTGGCTACATATGAGTTAACTGGGAATCACTGTCATGCTCAGACCAAAGATATCTGGTAAGTTCGAAGGTAAAACTCAATCATGTGTATTTTATCCTACCTTGAGCTTCACATTCAGAATATCAAGGATGCAGCAAAAAGGTTTACTGAAATGTCTGAATACGGCAAACTTGCCACCGAGTTACTTTTTTGATTTTTGCAATTAAAAAAAATGTTACTATTTTTTTCTATTACAAAAATGTTTTGCGCAAATTAAGTCGTTAGAATTGTGAAATTTCAAACTGTAAACTGTCGTAAAAGGAATAATTAAAATTAAAGCTATTGAAAACTTTCATAAATGTTCAATTTTAAAATTGAATAATTTACTACTGAAACCGCTGGATATTGAATAATATTTGATTGGAATGTTAAAAATTGTACGATTGCAAATTGAAAGCTTTAAATCAATTGAAACTGTATAAAGTAAAGAATTTAAAATGGTCCCTTTATTAGTAGTTAGACAAATTTTAATTGTAAACATTCAAAATTCAATAATTTCCTATTGAGCTTGAAAAATCAATTCACATGCATCCATGTGTTTACATTTTCTTGATTGAAGCTATTGAAAGAAATAGTTGAAACAGTAAATATTAAAAATATAACTTGCAATTATTTACATGGTGAATTTAGTTTAAAAACATACAATTGATTGCTTTACTTTCTTCTTGATAACGCCCTCCCAAAATTCCTTACATCCGGTGCACTCAAGTAACTCAATATTTTACCCAATACGATCATCGGTAAATCTAATTTAGAATATTCACAGAGAAAGTCTTCAACCATGTCTACGCAAGTCCGTAGATTGTTAACTCTTTTAATACTTTTCTCGAATATGAAGGCATACAATGGAAATTTATTTTCATACTCTCGAGTCTCCAACACTTTCATCAACAATTCATTCCTCGAAAATGCTGTTACCCGAAATAAGTCTTCAGTCAAGAAATCTAAATAAGAAACGTCTTTGATATCGCAGATTCTTTCATTCTTCATTCGTTCAATTTCCAGCTTGCAGTTTACAAAATAAGGTTTCACCCATTCAAACAACTCTAAATCTTCTTGAGAAATCGCGCTAGTATAACTTGAAATATCTTCACCCCTCAATGCTATGAATGCAGTTGCAAGATCTAGAGTCTTGTGGTCTTCGTCGAAGGTTAAATAACTATAGAGTAAAGTCTTCGTAAATTTAAGATTGGGCTTGGAATTCAGCAAACTTTCAAGGGCTCCATGATTTTTAAACAAAAGAGTATATTCAAGCAAATTATGATCCCAGTCATTCATACTTTCAGTGGCCTCAACGTCAGCCCCATTATCCAGAAGAAATTCTATCATATCTAGATAATCTTCCTCAAAGCACTCCAAAAGGAAGTGAAGAGGTGAGTTTTCATCCCAATCTGAAACATCAATCAACAAACCATTGGATATCAAAAAGTCAGCGATATCAAATTTTCTGTGTTTTATTGCCGCGTGTAGTGCGGTTCGTCCTATGTTGCACACCGCATGCAAATTAACTCCCGAATTTGCTAAAATATTTACTATATCCAAACGTCTTGTACACGCGGCGTGTAAAGCTGTAATTCCATCCTTTGTTCTCGCTTCAATATCAGCGCCACCTTCAAGAAGAAGTTTTATTATTTCTACGTTAAGAATCTTTCCGGAACTAGTTTTTTCACTTTCATCAAATCCACAATGAGAGAATAAGGTTTCGCTTAAAGAACCCGCACATGCTACATAAAGTGGAGTTATTCCTTTCGGTGTTTGGGCATTTACATCAGCCCCTGCTTTCAAAAGCATTTTGACAACTTCTACGTTTCCAAAACTAACAGCATAATGCAGAGGCGTTCTACCTTCAATGGACAAAGCATTCACATCAGCTTGATGGTTTAGAAAATATCGTACAAATGAAGGGTTATTTCCAATAACTGCATAATGTAGAGCACTTCTTGAACTTCCTGGTGTGTTGACGTCCGCACCAGAATTAATGAGTTCTTTTGCCAGAGTTTCTTTATTTGTCTCTAGGAGAATGTGAATTAATGCGTGTCTTCCAGAATTGAGAGCATTAATGTCAAAATCTTTGCTTCTGCTGAAGAGCAGTCTGAAAGTTTCTTCGTCTCCATGCCTGGCTACAAAGTGGAGAAGGGTTGGAAATTTAGGTTTTGTAATGTTGAAATCAATTTTCATGTTTGACAAGAAATATACTATTTCTCTGCATTCTTTGAAATAATTTGTTGATTGCTTTTTTGGATGCAAATCTAGATCTGCTTTGTAGATTTTGTTCAGCAGGAGTTGTACCATATTTACCGATCTTTGGCACAAAGCTTGTTGAAGAGGAGTAAAATTTTCGTTGTTGGGAAGGTTAAAGTCGGCACCCTTGTTTAGAAGTAATTTAACCATTTCTTCAGATCTCTTTATGGCCTGATAAAGCGGAGTTCGGCCTAAATGATCTTGTGCGTTGATGTCAGCACCAAGCATAATAATGTGATCAGCTATTTGTACAGATCCAAATCTGACAATGATGTGAAGAAATGTTTCCTGTGTTCTAAAGTTCCTGTGAAAAATGTATCCATCCCTGGACAATATTGTTTTAATTTCATCATCCTTACCATACTTGAGAAATTTGCAGAAGTCTTGATAATATTCGTCGTATTCTCTGTATATGTGGTATGTCTTCAAGTCACAGATATCTGATAAACTGCACTCGGACATTTCGATTCAACTGATGGAACTTGTGTGGTTGGCATAAAATTATCTTCAAATGGATTGTTTGCAATTTCCTGTATTTTGTTTAATGCCTGCAACAGAAAACAGTAGCTTATAAAATATATTACAAAATACATAAAAAAGCTTAAATTGAATAATATTGTATTTTGATTAAAATTACAAGAAATGCAGGAATAATTTGAATTTCAAATGCTAGAATGTAAAACTTTTAGATTGCGGACCGCGCGATTTCAAATTTTTCAATTTTTCAATGGTTTCAAATTTCTCTTTAAAAATTTTCCAATTTGGAAAGCTTCATATTAAAAATCCTTCAGCTTTAAAGTTTATTTCAAAATTTTATATTTTCCCTCGTATGTATCTTGAATTTGACAATTGTGAGAACTTGAATAAATTATTCAATTTTTCATTGATTAAACTTGAATTTCCTCGAATTTGAACTTTGAAGAATGGAATTTAAAACTAATATGTTTAGAGATTTTATTTGATTTAGTTCAATAAAATGAAACGTTTCACGCTACAAATTTCTTCATTTTGACGTCTTCAAATTTAAAAATATTCAATTTTGAAAATTTGAACTTGAAAATTAAAATTTTCAAACTTTTAATTTGTAATTTTTAGATTTGGAAAGACAAACGCTTTTAATTTGCATTTAAAGTTCTTGAATTGAAAATTATACAATTATAGGGAGGCTCATGTTTGAATTTAAAAATTTCCAATTCAGATGATTGGAATTTAAAGCTTTGCTTCTAATTTTAAAATGATCCCCTTTTTAAAAAATGCAACTGTGGCTTTAAAATTTAAATGTTTAATTTTATATGAATTGCGTAATTGTTAAATGTAATACAAAACTGTACAACATTCCAGGTTATAATTTGAAATTAATCAGTTCTAAATGTTTCAACTTTAATCAATTATTATCTTGAATGCGCAATTTTCAATACTTTAAATTAAAAATGTCTTAATTGTGAAGTTTCAAGGCTTGAATTTGGAAAATATTTTTATTTTCCAAACAGACAGTCAACCTTTAAAATTTTTTATTATTATTTGGGCAATTTCAAACCGTTAAATTTTAATTTCACTTTAATTTGGAGTTAAGTATTTACATAAAAAATTAGAAAATATTAAAATTTCCAGTTTGAAATTATTCAATTTTGAATTGTTAAATTTGAATGCTCATGCTGAAAACTGTTAAATTTGTTTTAATTTGTGTAGTAACTAAAGTGTTTTAATTGAGATTCTTTAATGTGTAGTTAAATTAAAATTTAAACTGTGAAACGTGGACCATTTAAAATAATTTAGCTTCTAATATGCAATTGTTTAATTTTTACTGATGTTGATGACTGACGCTGAAAATTGTAGGATTTGAACATTTTAATTTAATTTAACTGGATTAAGCAAAAATCCATTTTTCTTTATAGATCAATGTACACGCCACTAATAAAATCATTCGCAATCGGAGTGTTTTTTTCGATTAGAAACCATATTTCACAATAAAATAAATAAAATGCACACTAAAATAAGGCAATATTTTGCCTTAAAAATTTTTTCAACTTATTAATTACATAATTTTTCATAAGTTTTTTATCTAAAATTTGAAAAATGTCAAAAATGAAAGGAATGTATCGATAATAACAAAAAAAATGAACTCATTTCCACCCACAAAGTATATTTTATGTAAAACTCAAAAACAAAATATTGTGTTCATTTGTACAGGAAAATGATCAATTTAGAAAATTTCTGAATCCTTATTTTAAGATTACAGTTAGCGTAGTCTGTTATTTAAATAACTTTATAATTCGCAAATATAATCTAAGCATTATGTTTGTGACGACAAATTTTCATATAAATAGAAATCACAGTCTAATGAGCAATGAATGTTTTGTAATTAAAATGAAAAAAAAAGTATTGATTATACAGATTATTCACTCTTCTAAATTTACTTCTTGAATGACATCCTATTTTTTGAGTTAATCTGATTAGCTGATACAGTACAGTCTCATACTACAAATGTGTGGGACGGCCAAACTACATAATTGTGATCATTGGACCTTCATAACAATGAAAAATTTTTTTCAATTCAGAATAACGTGTGGAAAATGGAAACATTTTTATTTATACCTTATTTTACGTAAAATTTGTATAAACCTCCAGGTTTTACATACAATTTTTACAGCATCAATAGCACTTTTAGCTATTTCTGACTTCGGTGTCACATTTAAATAATTGTCAAATATTTATTAAATTTATATTGCTGTAATATAAAAAGATTTTAATATTAATTATACCGAGAAAAAGCCCTCCCAAAATTCCTCACATCAGATACACTGAGGTAACTTCGATGCTTCCAATACGAACAGCATAATGAAGAGGCGTTCTTCCAGCAAAGGTCAAAGAATTCACATCAGCTTGATGTTCTAGAAAATAGCGCACAAGTGAAGGGTTATTTTTCATAACAGCATAATGTAAAACAATTCCAGGACTTCCAGGTGTATTGACGTCGGCACCAGAATCAATGAGTTTTTTTTTTAACAAAGTTTCTTTATTTGTGTCAAGAAGAATATGAATCAAAGCATGCTGATCAGGATTCAGAGCATTGACATCGAAATATTTGCTTCTGCTGGGAAGCATTTTGAAAGTTTATTCGTCTCCATGTCTGGCTACAAAGTGGAGAAGGGTTGGACATTTTGATTTGGAGGTATTTAAATCTATCTTAAGCTTTAGCAAGAAGCTTACTATTTCTCTGAATTCTTTCAAATTATTTGTTGTCTGCTGCGAAACTGAAGATAAATTTGCCCCTTAGATGTTGCTTAGCAGTAGTCTGACTATTTCGAATGAACTTTGACATAAAGCTCGATGAAGAGGAGTTACACCTTCTCTGTTTGGTATGTTGAAATTTGCTCCGTTGTCGAGAGGAAATTTCACCATTTCTTCAGATCTCCCTATAGCCAGATAAAGTGGAGTTTGGCCTTGTTGGTCTTGGGCATTTACATCAGCTCCAAGATGAATTAAGTGATTAGCTATTTGTTTAGATCCAAACCTGGTGACGATGTGAAGAAATGTTTCTCCGTTATAAGTGCCCCTACAAGACACGATGCCATTATGACACAGTAGATCCATTATTTGAGTCCTGTTGTCATTCTTGACATAATTGTAGAAGTCTCTGAACATGTCATCATCATAACGTACGAATTTTTGAACAGTATCATATTCACTGCACACTGACATTTTAATAAGATGTAACCAAAATTTCTTTCGTGATCCGTCAAATCGGCCTGCGCCTTGATTCAATGTAGTTTCCTGATTTTTCAGTATCTGTAAGTGAAAACGGGGGCTATCTAAAAGTTTGAACAATTCAAAAATGATGGGCAGAGTCCTCACATAATTGCAATCCGAATGAGAATGACATACACTCGTCGCTAATATAACGAGGCTAGTAACGTCTTTTGTAAACCGCGACAATTTGGAGATTTTTTTTGTTGATGTTATAATCAAATACAATTCAATACATACTTGAAAACATAATGGCGTCAATTTACCTTTATCTTACCGCCATTTACCGGATTTTACAAGAGACAAAAAAAATTTTTATCTTTTTCGCATTTTATTCAATTCAAAAAACACGCCTCGAGGTGTAATTGGACTCTCTTGAATTGTGAAAAACACATCTGGAAAAACCATCTGGAAAAAAGAATCTATTCTAAGAAAAAAATTTATAAAAAAATAGATGTTGAGGGTGCCATTGACGTTGGTTATAAATTTTTTCTTCTTCAGTTTCAATAATCATGTGGCGCTGACGCCCCTTGTGCTAGTACATTTTATTCCAATCACTTCCAAATTGAATTTGACTAAAATTTTTTACAGGCATGAGCTAAAATTCCTACATCAAATTAAGCCAATAAAACGAAAATTTGGCATTTACGACCTTATGCGCCAATACCCTTCATTTGTTAGAATCAATTAAATGTTCAGTGAACCAAACAATAAATTTAGTTATTATACGAAAAACCAAATATTTGGTTTGAATAAAATATCTGTACGATTTAGTCTATTTTTTTCAGTAGTTTAACTTAAAATAGATGAGAATAGACCTAATATTAATTGCTGCGGATTTTGTGAGAGAAATCTAAACATCCTTTAGAAAAATTTTTTAGGTTGAAATGGTTTTATATGAATTTTTGTATTTTAGGTTCAATTTTTGGTAAAGCTGCTGATTCTACTCTTAGAATGATTCTTTCCAATCTTGTTTGGTTGGGTTTTGTTGAAAAATTTGTTTAGAAATCATACAGTTACTATTTTTGTAAATAAATTTTTTTCTAAATATTTTAAATTTTAATAAAAGCCAACCAAACTGAATTGTAAAGAATTTTTTAAGGAATAAAATCAGCCCTTGATAATTAGAATTGGATAAGAAGTGGACTGCACGTAGTGAATATCCTTAAGGCTTAAGGATATGTATCATACTGTCACGTAACCAATTCTTTTAAACGAACTTACTCATAAACTAAAAAATAATAGTACATTTTGCACCGAGAGCGAAAATGGGCGTTTACGCGCCGCGTATAACTTCATACAAGGCGCAAACGACCGTTTTTGCTCGAGGTCCACATACTATTTTCTTCAAAAGCGGAGCGAAACGAGTTTTCGCATTCAAATGTATTCAAAGAATGGTCGTAAAACGACTGTGGTGAAATATAATATGACAAAAAAAACCGTAATGGTAAAAAATTAGGACGGGGGTATCTGGGGGCGGAGCCCCCCGCGGAGTCCAGGGGCGGAGCCCCGGTCGGGGTGTTCGGGGGGCGAAGCCCCCCTTACCAAAAAACGACGTTCAAAATTAAAAAAATTATATAATTTTTTACGCAAAAAGATGCGCATGTACATTTAAATAAGCTCACGAGCCTGTGAAAGAGAGAGGATAGGTACCGTGACTGGTCATC